>VYZR01008052.1:1541-17629 GCA_013400675.1 Oxylabes madagascariensis
AAAAAAAAAAAAAAAGAAACAGAACAGCTGAGAGCAGATAGAGTGAGAAAGCTGTTAGGAGAACTGTCACACCGAGCAAGGGACACTGCTCAGATCCTAGACAGCCTCCTTGTACATCCCAGATGCTCATCAGCAAATGGAGTTTTAAAACTCTGTGTCATCCTGCAGCTCAGAGAGGAGTGGGATACATTTTCATCCAGCATGATTTAATGTTATTTGAGTTGACCTATTTCCTTCAGTTTCCCTTTTAAGGGAAGCTTGGATTTTACAGAAAGCAAGAGGGCTCAGTTCCACATTCTGCCAGGAACCTGCTTTGTGTCTCTGATCATATATCTATTTTTCTTTGCCTCTGTTTACCTTCTCATTCATTTTCTTGGCTTTATTCCAGGCCTCAAAGGGCTGGAAGAGAAATCAATGTCTTTCCAGTACCAAACTGAGAAACACAGGGAGGAGAGGAAAGGGGAAATTACTCGGGATTATGTGCAAATTTCTCGTATTATTTATTTTTTTCCCTAACCAGTAGAAAAAGCCAGGAAGAAAAATCATCTCAGACCAAAAATCTGACTCAGCATAAGACACTTTGTTCAAGCGTTGTAAGAAAAATATCGGAAATGAGCAGCAAGCCCTGCAGCTGATGTTTCCCCCACACCCACGGAGCAGAACTCTCCCACAGGAGGACCGGGAGAGCAGAGTTACAACTGGGTGTCCCACCTCAAAGTTGAGTATTTTGCCCCATTAACACACCTGGAGGGGGGTTTGATGACCCGAAATATCAGTTGGACTGAAGGAAAGTGGCTCCTCATCTTCATGGTGGGGACATCCCACTCTCAGCCTCTGAGCTCTTTATGATCACTATATGTCATTTATCTATGTCATTATGATCACTATAATCACCGTGCAATCAACACATATTTAGAATTTATCCGTTCTACTGAGCTTTTTGGTGCCAATTAGAATGATAAATTTGCTACAGAATACAACTGAGCCATGGTCAATGTGTTTAAAAAAAAAAAACAACACAAAAAATGAAAGAACTATGAGCTTCCTGAGTGCACCCTGCGTGCTGAAGAGTAAACATGGGGGTAGAGAACAAGCATTTAGCTCAAGAACTGATGCTTCATTTAGGAATTATCACTAAAATCCAAATTCAGCACACAACCTCCCCTTACATCACAAAACCAACCAACCAAACCGAACCAAACTGAAAATTCCCCTCACAAAAATCTAAATAACAACACAACACTGAATGAAAGGGGACAATCAACACAAATATGGGCAAAACCATCCCACAACTGTTTCCTGCCCCATTGTTTGTTTGGGAACAAACCTGTAGCCATAACCAAGAGCTTACTCCTTTCCAGCTCTGTCCTTCCTTCCCACTGTGGAAGTGTTCTGTGGTACTGAGGAGCTCCACGGTAAAATATATGGAAAAAATAACTACAAGTGAACAGGTAACAAGTGCAATGGTGTATATACAGAGGGATATTTCTAACTTACTAACCCAGCTCAGAATTAGCTTACGAGCCTGGCATAGCATCACTCAAAATGTGAGACAAAACAAACTAAATTTATGTCTTTTTGTGTAAGCAGCCTTCGCCAAAATATGTGTTTGAGAGACTGAATCAGAAAAAAAGAGTAAATAAGCAAAAGGTCAGTCACCTGCAGTGATTTTCAGGCATGCATGATGTGTAGGACAAAAGTGTGTTTTATTCACACATCAATTAATGCAAAGCACTTCTTTTTTTTATATTCTTTCTTTACATGCTCGCTGTCCGAGCAAGTGATGATGGTGACAATGCATTTATCTAAGGGAATATTTAATACCTGGTGAGCTTAATTTCCTCAGTCTCCAATTATAAATGACTTGTGTGATCATGCTCTCCTGCAGCATGGCAGGAACCAAAAGGAGAGGCCAAGCCTTTTTATGTTGGGTCATTTTTTCTCTCCCAGCAATATTGCTGCTCTAATAAAGAAATCTCAGAAAAGCAAAGTCTGCACTCTATTCTTTGAGACTCAGCAGATGTCTTTAAAACACTTAGTCTATTAAAGCTTATAAAGCATGATTAATGACCTGAGAGCTGCTGATCTGAGGTGAAAGACTCAGCAGAATTTGCCCAATGGCTTTTGCAGATTTCTGTGCTCTACATTAGAAACCAGAACCATCAGTGTAATTATTTCACAGAAGCTCAGATGCAACACTCAAAAAACCTCTCCAAAATACTAAAAAGCAACTCAAAGAGCAAAGGTGAAGAGCTCTGCAGCTCCAAAGTCTCAGCTTCTGTTTGCTCCTTTTTTTTTTTTCCATGCTAGTGCAGCCAGAAATTTCTTTGTTTATTTTCATAAGACCCCACTACAGTTTTACCCAATTTAAACAACTTTTTTATCCAGATCAAAAGGAAATGAATTTTCTACAGACTTTTCACTCTAGCCAAGGGCATGGGTTAGTAGCTTCCATGATAGACATTCCCCATTTAAAAACCAGTGCAATGCTAATTTGTGTGACGGAAGTATCACATTGTTCCACTTACAAATAAAGTTTTGAAAAAAAAAATACATCCATTATTATATTCCTTCCTGGATCTGTAAGTAAAGGGTAGTAATTCTGAGAGAAATAAATGCTTCTGAGCAAAACATCAAGCTCAAAATAACATATAAAAATGAAAATATGCAATGGAATGTTTTTCTAATCATTCTATTTTTGAAAAAGTTGTTGCTTTTTTTATTATTTATCTTTGCTTATCTGGTGAATGATAAAAGTACTTGGAACCTTCAATTAGAGCATAACTTGTTGTTCTCAGGTTTCCAAAAGAAGCACATGTGCAATAAGGGCTAACTCAGGACTTGCTTCCGAGTCTCAGAAGACTTACTATTAAAAACAAAAATTGAACCTGCCCTTTTAAGAAGAAAAAAAAGTCATCTCTTGTTCAGTCACTCCAGGCTTTAGTAAAAAATCTCTCTTTCTGTATATAAAAAAAAAAGGTGGAGTGATTGAATAATGCTGATCCCAGCATGGACTCTTGAGGGACAAAGCTCCTTACTGGTTTCCACTTGGACATGGAGCTGCTGACTGCTGAAATCAGCCATCCAGACAATTCCTTATCCAAGTCACACTCCAGCCATCGAATCCTTATCTTCCCAATCTGGCAGCAAGGGATGTTGCACAAATCCAGGTAGGTGAAAAATGTACATTAATTAATAGATTATAATGTCCTCCAAACTGAACTGGGGAGCTCCCACCAATTTTATTTACACTGCAGTTCTCCCAGGCACAGATTAATCAGTAAGATCGGAGATGAGACACAGAGAAAGAAGAAGACTTCATTTTTGTGCAGCCTCCTCCCCGGGGCCATCTGAGCACCCCTCCTGATCTCTCGCTACAGGCTCTTTTGCCAGAGGCCGAAGCAACCCCTGTGCCCGCCCCTTACCTTGAATTACTGACCCTGGCCCTTCTGAAGTGTGCCATGAGCTCATGAAATCCGAACAGGAAGGGCTCCTGGTTTAGCAGGGCCCGGCTCTTGGTAGCAGGAGGGCCAGAAAGGCGGCTCCAGCGAGGAGCTGCTGGAATCTTCTTCCAGATCCAGCAGACCCAGTCCCTGCTGGCTCTGATGATGGACACGTTGCTGGGCCAATGCGAGAGGCTGGTACCGCCTCTGGGACGATGTGCTTGAGAATTTTAAACCCAAACAAAGGCACACAGTTTTGCCTCTGGTCAGAGAAGGGCAGTAGATGAGACAAAACAACCCGGAAACACCAAGGTCCGTGGAAAAGGAGGAGGGGGAGGAGGTGCTCCAGGTGCTGGAGCTGAGATTCCTCTGCAGGCTGTGATGAAGACCATGGTGAAGAATTTGTTGGGTTTTTTTGCTCTCCTCTGCTCAGCTGTGGCGGGGGAAGGTGAACGAGCAACTCTCGTGGGTGCCAGGCACTGGGCCAGTGTCAAACCACGACTGTCCCCAATCAGAGAACCAGGAAAATAAGTGAAATGGTGTAGGAAACAGCCACAGGGTTTACCTCAGGATAAGAGGAAAAAGGAGAAGGATGAAGAATTATGAAACTTCTTTCAGATTACCTAAACTTGTCCTAGGCAGTATTTAAACTGTCTCCATTACACCTGGTACGAGACTGGCACCATATGTCTAAATATGTAACACTGACTAAAGTTACTGTTGTGTAAAAACATCAATCTGCATTCAGTCTCCCAAGATTCAAGTTCGTACATATTCTTTGGCAAACACAACCAGCCACGTGAACTCCATTCAGCTGTCAAAAGCACCAGTATTTATGGACAAATCTTGTCAACTTTACTCCCTCAGGTCCTTTCCTTTGAATAGGGTTAGAGAGGGAGCAAAGCTCCAGGTTAGAAGTGGATGGCCAATGTTGTCTTTACAAGGCAGCTCGAAAGGAATTAGGAGAGTACTTGGTGCCCTTGAATAGTCCTCAAAGCCTTTTGCATTGAGGCAATTAAGCATCGGTGTAATGATCGCCCAGCCCCAGGCAGGGGCACAGAGCTTGTCCTCCTCACCACAATGCCCTCCTTTGCTGCTTTCAGCAGTGGCAGCAGCTTGCCTGACAAAGAGCACAAGGTGGGGTTGATTTCTGGCACCGCCAAGTTCCAGACGCTGGAGGGAAACGAGATTTCAAGGTTCAGGAGCTAATGGTCATCCCCAGTCATGGTTGTCTTCTCCCTCCTGAATAGGGCACCTTCTGTTAGCAGACACTTCAGAGAAATCACGGAAAAGCTGTCCCATAAAAGCTGTCCCATGAGAGTTACTGTCATGACAAAAGCAGTCTGTGATGTTTCCCATCCCCTCCCCTCCAGCAGCTGCTCATTCCTGCCCTCCTGAACTTCAGCAGCCCCTCCTAAAATCTGAGCTCACCCTGTCACCCAGATTGCTGAAATACTCCAATTTTGACGGGAAGGAAAAAACCCACACGTGCATACACACCTAGCACAGAATAAAAAATAATTGGGAAACAGGGAGTGGGTGCTTTCTTTTTTTCCAGTGCTGATTATTCCGCTGAATTTGTTTGTGCTGCACCCCCACAAACAAATGTGTGGTGGTAAACTGTGCTGCAGGATGTGCCCCAAGCAAGCAGGCAGCTGGGAAAAGGGCCCTGTAATCACATTCCATGTTTTTTCAGGCAAGAGGAACATTTCTAGGAGCACCACGTACCTGTCTGTGGGCCCAGGTATTTGGGGATCTTTGGGATTACCCTCAGCAGGGCTCACCTTCAGCAGGGCTCTCAGGAAGGCACAGGAAGCTGTTACGAAAATATTTTGGACACTTTGGATGACAACAGCAGAATCCATCTGGCTTTTCAAATTAGCAATGTCAAAATCATGACCAGGAATCGTGATGACAGCCTTGGATGTGGAAGTTATGATGTACTGAGATACAAACCATTCAAAAATGTTACACAGGCAAAATAAAACATCCCTCGGAGTTCTGAGTGGCTACAAAGTCCCAGAAAGAAAGACAATATTTTGTCAGAAATGCCAAAATTTTCAAGCTTCCAGGTGCATGAAACTTCTTGTTAACTTTTTTTCACAAGAGCCTTGCATGTCTGATTTTAACTCCTTAATTTTTATTTCTGCATTAAATCTGTCTGATCATAGCACCTAAATCAGACCCAAACTCGCACACATGTGCCAGAATAAAAACAGCCAGGCCACGTTGCCTCCATGGCCAGGATAACAGCATGGTGAGCTGTGAGGCCTCAAGTTTAGATCATACCACAGTGGGGCTGTGACCTCTTCAAACCTCTATTGCAAAATTGTCTATTCTTTGATCCCTGAGGCACAAACTCTTGAGGGCATTTGTCGGGAAAGGGATAACAGATGACTCTGGGCAGCGAAACCCTGCTCAGCCACCCGAGGAGACTGCCTCTTTTTGCCAAATTCCAGCTTTTTGGACACTCCTCAGCAGCTCAGGACATGCAAAAGCACATATGGTGAGTGTTACAGGAGGTTTTCTTAACCCAGACACTCTTTGAGCTGAACAGAACTCGTGAAGGATCACCTGCACGCTTCCCTTGCCATACTTCTTTGGTCACTGCAGGATGTGCTCGAGATCAGCTGCCCTCAAGTGTGCCTTTGGCTGAGAGCCTCTCCCCTGCTGTTGTTTTCTTCCTCTCAGCCTTACAGGACTCCCTCAGCAAGGAAACCACGTCCCTGTGATTCTCTGTTGGGAGAGTTCCCATCCTCTGCTCTCTCCTCCTGTGCAGAGGAGCCTGCTGAAACTGCTTCTCCCTCCCACTGTCAGCCATCCTGCATGGAATTGAGCAGAACAGAGCATGCAATTTAGTCTCCTGTAAATATAAGGGTAATTTAACCTGATGGCTGTAAAAACATAATATTACAGAGTAGAAGCTATGGGTAGGAAATTACGGCACAGAATTGATGTTTTCTGTTAAATACCATCAGGATGAGTCAGATTTGGGTACCTGTGCTCTCTGGAGCAGCTCTGAGAGGGAGACAGAGAGAGGCACTGTCTTCCCAGCTCTCAGAGGGGGAAGAATTGATCTCAGCCCTTTTCCATCCTCGATACCTACCTAGGCTGAGATACAGACCTACAATTGGGCCTTTCCCATCCTTACCCTTTTTACTCCATGAAAATCTTCACAGATGTAAATTTGTTTCTAACAGCGCTCTATCCAGCTGTCATAAAGAGTTTTGTGTAATCAATGGCTGCACATTTCATATTCTACAATTATTGGAAAGTTCATGAAATTCCATTTTGTTTCATTATCTCCCAGGTTATTCCTTGAATATTTCTTCAATTTCCTCATGAGAAGAGGTTGTAGTGAGGTGGGGGGTTGGCCTCTGCTCCCAGGTAAGAAGGGACAGGATGAGAGGCCTCAAGCTGCACCAGGGGAGGGTCACGTTGGACATCAGCAGGAATTTCCCCATGGAAAGGGTGCTCAGGCCTTGGCAGGGGCTGCCCGGGGAGGTTTGGAGTGCCCATCCCTGGAGGTGTCCAGGGAAGGTGGATTTGGCACTCAGTGCTCTGGGCTGCTGGCAAGGAGGGGACCGGTCACAGATTGGATTCAGTGATCCTGAAGGCCTTTTCCAACCTAAACAATTCAATAACCCTTTCTGTCTTCACTTGATATCCATTTATCCCAGGCAATTATGGCCAGGATATGCTCAGCATAAACCTGCAAATCCTTGAGCACCGTTCCTGGTCACTCCTGTGCACCTGAGGAGCTCCTGCCTGCTCTGGAGCACCCTAAATCCATCTTCTGGGCTGGCTGCAGCAGGAAAAGAAGACAAGGGAGCTGTTTAGTAGCTCGTGGATCCCTCTGGGCTGACAGGATCGTTGCTTGGCTGCTCAGGGTGGTGTCAGGGCAGCTTTGTGGCACAGGAAGGATAAAAAACGTTCTAATAATGCTCCTGATGGCCTGGCTCGAGGCACTGACCAGAAAAGTAGGTCAGAAAGGAAATCTTGCTGCTCCAAACAGGACAGTGGCAGCAGTCCATTGCACAGGCACAGGGTTTATGTAAGGCAGGGGCTGGGGCCACTGCACTTTGAGTTTCCCAACCAACACAAAGCCTGGCGCTGAAAATGCCTTGCTGCTCCACAAAAAAGCAAGAACCAGCTTGTGCATCAATATAGAAGGGCAAACATATCCCCAGCACCACAGTTTTGTACTACTCTAAACATTCAAATACAGTTAAAGAACATTTCTATTCCTCAGTCACAAAGGATACACTAAAACAATATCTTTGAAGGCACAACCAAAAGTTCAGTCAGTAGTTATTCCTGTGGCATCCTGCTCTCTTCCCAGTCATCCCAGGGTTTCTACATGCCATCCCATGAGAGTAAAGAGACCTTAAAAGGACGTAATCAGCCCCCAGGCCTCCCTGAAAGAGATATAACTCATGGAAAGGGATGTCTCAGCAGTGCTCCCCAGCTCTCACAGGAATCACTATCAGCTGTGTAACCAGGGAAAGTTGTGGTGTTCCCACATTTTCAGCCACCAAAGGGCAATGAGAATGAGGGGCAGGGAGATACAGAAAGCACCAGTTATGTCACAGGAGGTTCCACTCTGGTGACACACCGGGAGTTGGTTCAGACTGAGCCAGATCCCATGACAAAGTAGGGAAAAGTGGCTTAAATTTACCTCCATCGTTTTCATCTCGACATCAGGGTGCTGGGAAAGGGGAGCTGGGGTCTGCCTTGTGCTTCAAGCTGCTCCTGGACTTTCACTGTTTAAATAAACAGATTGGGTTTAGAGACACAGCCTTATTCAGGGAACTGAAAAATAAAATGGACACTTCTGTGCAGCATAAATATTTGCTCATCAGTGATTCTGCTGCTGGCCCTGCTGACTGCGCTCCTTTTGGATCCTTGGTTTTGATATGCTCCAGTTTCCAGAGCCAGCACCTGAGCAGGGGCAGCACCCCAGGGGCAGCAGCACATGCTTGGCAGTGGCAGGACCCAGAGGCTAAAATGTGTTTTAGGGTAACAGGAGCTTCAGCACATTGGGAAGTGACCAGTTTGGAAATTGTTCTCTCACATTGAGCAGCCCGCCTGGAAAGCGCTGATCAAACAAAACAAGTCTCTTTCTCTAGTAAACATACCAGGTAAATGTGTTCAACTAAAGAAACCCTCTAGTGGATCATGTGCACATTTATTTTGACATGAAGAAAGGGGAATACTTCATCCTGAATGCTTTGGGCTGTGCAGAAACTTACCCCAGGCCAGGAACAACAACAACAGCAGAAAAACCAGCCGTGGCCTCCAGTCCCTGGAGCAGCCCATTCCCTGCTCCAGAGTTTGTTTAGCAGATTTTCCAACTCCTCTAGGCCTGACCTTTCACTCGTAGCCTTCTCTTGACTGTAAATGACCGAGCAGTGACTGTAAGACTTTAATGTCTCTCATCTATCATAATGGGCCATTAAAGCTGATGCCTATAAACACACGGAGCATGGGGTTACTGGGTCTGTTGCAGGCTGGAGTTCACACATTCCCTGCTACGCTATTAAAAGACAACTGCATTGCTTTAAATCTTGTTTTGGAGTGTTTTCATGGCTTGAAAAGTCAGGGTGATGGCCCCACAGAGCATTGAAGGGGCTGCATAAATAGCTTTAGAAATGTGGTGTCCTGTAAGGGATTAAAATAAACATTTCAGACTCCTCATGCGTGCAAGCATTAGATGGATATCAGGCACCGGAGTTTAAAGTAATGTGGAAAAAAAAGATTTAGAGAAAACAGTGAATCACAGAACGGTCTAGCTGCAATTTAATCAAGATGGTGTCACACTGGTGTCTGGCAAATGCTGACATCTCCTCAGACAACCAACTTCTGTAATTTCTTTGTAATTTAATTTCTAGGAGCTAAACCTAACCAAACACTACTTCAGCTCCCTTGTTAGATCCTCTCTAAAGTGAAAAGAGGCTTTCATATACACTTTCATTGGTACAGCTCCTTTGAGCGTCTCTCACTCTTCAATTGAGACTGTTAATTATTTTATACGTCATCTACAGATGTTACAAAGTACTTAACAACTGGCATTGTGATGAAACTCTAATGAATATTTATATCTTTGTTTATGCATTTAAAGATGGTGTTTAATAGCTTTGTCCCCCATTATGTTCAGTGTGCAGAAGCTCCAACAACAGTTAGGGCAGCATTTTACACCTCTGATCAGTGCAGATGCAAGTCCAGTCATTATTTATTAAAATAATTTTACACCCTTGAATCTAAGAAAATATGTTCACAGCAAGTCTTTTCATGCATCAAAAATCTCGGAATGAACAACGAAAATATTGGCAAGAGACAGCGTTGTGAATCCTGCCATATTATCTGAATTTTAGGAGCTTGCTAATGCTCGTGTTGTTCACCAAAGAGCACTGTAATTATGTTCACAAAAAATGCCTGAAATATCTGATCTGGGAGAAAAAAAGTCTCAATAAAGTAAAAGCAAAAGGATTTGTGCTGGAAGCAACAATGACAGGTGAGAGAAATGAGCAGCAAGGGTCAGGCAACAACTGATCTCTCTTTGGACATGGACTGAGATCTTCACCAAAATGTAAAGTCTCAGGCAAGAAACCATCTAATCAATCAAGTAGTCTTGGTATACTTTCACATAATTTCATCAGAGTATTAAAAAATCAGTCATCCCTTTTCAATGGAAAATTTCAGCAGTTTTTAAGTCAGCAAAATCAGTGTAGAGGCAGGGAAGCATGAAATAGCCCTGGTTAACCCTGGCACAGAGACTTCTGCTCTCTGAGCTCCAAAATTCCTCTCACACTGATCAGCAAAATGTCATTTTCTGTCTGCAAGTAACTTCACCTGTGACAATGGACAATGTGGTCACTTCATCACAGCTCCCTCCTTCCTGCTCCCCTTCATTCCAGGGATCCAGGAAAGCACAGGAAAACTGAGCGTCCCCTCTGTGAAGGGACAGCTCCTCAGCTGGGTTTGCACTCACAAAAGATATCTCAATAATCCAAGTCAGTGGGAAAACTTCCCTGCTAATGCACAACCAGACTTTTATAAAGAATAAGGGAGCCTACAGGAAAGATGGAGAGGGACAGTTTATGGGATCATGGAGTGACAGGACAAGGGGAAAGGCTTCACACTGACAGAGAGGAGGTTTGGATATTGGGAAGGAATTGTTCCCTGGGAGGGTGGGCAGGCCCTGGCACAGGGTGCCCAGAGCAGCTGTGGCTGCCCCTGGATCCCTGGAAGTGTCCAAGGCCAGATTGGATGGGGCTTGGAGCAAGCTGAGATGGTGGAAGGCATCCTGCACATGGCAGGGGGTTGGAACCACCTGATCTTTAATGTCCCTTCCAACCAAACCATTCTGTGATAATTCTGTGGTCATCATTATATGAATTCAGTTGAGAGCCCTCAAGGGGCTCCTTTCATATATCTCAGAACAAACCCCAGAGGTCAGTAGTTACAGGCTCAATTTCTGCTCCCCTCTCCCTCCACGGCACTTCACTTGTGGCACACCACAAGACACATTTCTGCCTCTCATTCTGTTCAGAATAAACCATAAAAGGCTTCAGATTTCACAAGACTGCAGCACAGCTTTAGTGATTTGAAGGTCACGAGGTCCTTGATTTAGCAAGCCCTTCTTGCAAAATGCAGACCACAGAAGCTCAGCAATTTTTAATGCTGAGAGCATTGAACTGTGTCTCCTTTAAGAGGTATTTAGGTAAGTCAAATTGGTACACAGCACAAAAAAAGAAAAGTATCCATTTTCTTCTCAGCTAAAAAAGTTGCTTGAAAGAAATTCTGTTATCTTTACGCAGCACAGCCAAAAATCACCTTGGAACCTGCTCTTTTCAGAACAGGTCTGGGTTTAAATCAAGATTGTCTTCAAGATACATTGAAAACACCTCTGCTTTTATTTTTCAACTCAAAGGCTGTGTTACAGACAAGGAGCTGCAAAAATGTCTTGCTTTTGTAAATATGGTTGAAATAAAGGTCCATCTTTTTTTTTTGTGTTTGAGGAAAAGCTGCCAGTGAAAAATCGAGGTGAGATTCTGTGAATCCTTTTCCATCCTGTGAGCTGGAGCTTGCACAGGGACACAGCCAGGTGAAAACAAACACAGAACAAACAGATGGAACACAGGCACAGTTGTATGGAAAATTTTAGTTTTCTACAATATCTAAGAGCCTCTGCCATTAGGATTTCCAGGAAGAGGTCATTCTTCAAGGTCACTGAAATCTAGTAACATCTTCAATGGAAAAGGCTATATAAATCAAATCTTTTTTTTGTTTGTTTGGTTTTTTTTGTTTGTTTGTTTTGTTTTGTTTTGTTTTGTTTTGTTTTGTTTTGTTTTTGTTGTGCTTTGGGTGGCAGCCCTACAGATGGCAAGGGCAGGACAAAGGAGGGGATACTAAATTTTTAATTTATGTCAGCATACTCCCAGTCTGGCTTTCCCCCTAAAAAGTGTAGTTGGTAGCAGAGAGTGACCCTTCCATTACAACATCTGAGGGCACCACAATGCTTAATTTTATCTTCCCTATTGCCTTTGAAGTGGAGATAAATGAGTGGTCCAAGGTCACATAAAAGGCTGGGGTTGATCTGGGAACAAAAGTCAGATTTTGGTGTCTGGACCTCTGCTTTATCTTTGTAATAAACTTTGGTAGCAGGAGCAGACAAGGAAAAAGCTGTTTACAGGACAGTTGGTTACATTCAGAGAGAGAAAGCCAAGAGAACAGAAAAAGTAATTTCTCCATGTGAGATGTTTTTAAGGCCAGTTGGCGTGTGTTTTATTGAGTTCCAACTGTTCTCTGCTCTGGAAAACAAATAAACAAGATTATAAGTAGCTTTACATTTTAATATTTATTTTTAAGAATACGGTCAGCCAATTCTGTACATTGATGAAGAGATTTTCCTCAGGGTTGTTTGTTTTTCCTGCAGTGAAATTGCCAAAGTGAGCGGGGAAGGGAGCAATCCAGAGGGAAGAACCACCCTGCAGGGAGACCTGGATAGGCTGGAAGAGCCTTATCCCCACATCCCAGTATTTAAAGGGTGGCTGCAATGACGGTGGAGCTTCCCTTTTTCAAAGGAGTCACTTGGAAAAGATGAGGGATAACATGTACAAGGTACTTCTGGGGAGTACCAGTTGGTCACCAGGGGATGATTTTGCACAATGACAATCAGCCCCTGGAATAATCTCCCCAGGGAAGTGCTGGATTCTTCAGCACTGGGAAAGTTTAAGATTCAGCAGGACAGGGTGCTGGGCTGTCTTGTCCAGACTGTGCTGGTGCCAGGAAAGGTTGGACCAGTTGATCCTTGAGATCCCTTCCAACCTGGTATTCTAGGATCCTGTGATTTATTTTCTAGTGACTGAGATTTCAATCCAAAAGCTAATCAGGTGTTAATCAGAAAGAGTTGCTTGGTTTAGTGCATTTTATATCAGACATCAAATATTTTATTTCTAGATATTTCTAGATATTAGAAAATTAAATTTCTGTGCAAGTGGTTCTACATAATTTACTTAATATTGATGTTTACATATAAGTAGGCATCAATATTAGGTAAAAATTATAATCATAGCAACAACTGTAGTTTGGATGTAATAAATAGATTCCATTAAATCCTGAAGCTTTATCAGGGTTATTACTAATTTCATAATTTCAAACGTAATCTATTCATTCTAAATCATTAGTAAAATCTGAGACAATTATTGTGAATTTAGAATTACAATTCTCAACTCTGATTTGCATATCTGTATAATTGCCATTTGCTCTGAGTTGTCCAAGTGTATTATGAAGTGAACTGGTTCCTATTTCAAAACCTTTCAGAGTACAAAAGAAATTATTTATTGTATTGTCTTTTTTCACTTCTGAAAAAGCTGTGAAATAATATTATAAAAAAACTCCCTGTCCTAATCCAGGAATTTGCTTTTTCTCCAATCTCCAGCCAGAAAAATCCAAATCAAACAGAAAGGATGAGCACAGCTGTTTGTTTACAACACTGAGTAATTGATCTACTTCTTGATTGCTTTAGACAAATATTCTCACTTGAATTGTCCTCTCTCTTCTTCCGTCTTTTCAGCACAAAAAAAAATTCAAATAATTATTGAGCCAGATTGTAATTAATTTATTGTGAACATTTCATTGACATCTCTTTTTAAGATCCTCTCAGTATACACTCTTTTTTCCCCCACTTTTTGATATCTCTATGTCCTTCCAGGAAATTTAATCTGTTCTGCGAATGAGCCTTATTTCTTTAGCTTTACAAAGTGAAAATATTAATCATATTAAGAATGGAAGCAAAGACTTATGACTCAATATGTTGGCCTTGAGAACTTTTTTTTTTTTTAATCCAGATGTCAGCTATGTACACCAGTGTTTCTGCAGATGGAAAGAAAATAAGAATTTAAAAAAAACCTCCATGGAATAAAATATGAATAGTAGCCTAAAGTCTAGTTGAGGCAGGCACAGTTTATGCAGTTCATTTGTCATACAGAGATGGCTTTTTCTTTTCTTCCCTGATAAGAAAACCAAAATAATTTAGCTCTTTAGTGCTCAAAACATCATCAAACACCATGCATTACTACTTCAAGGAAATGGATTTGTGAACACTAACATAAATAGCAGTTTCAGAACAACTTTCAAAAACAAATCACATCTTTGACTAAGACAACTACAGCAAAAACCCTCAAGTGTAATAAATAGAGAAATGTCTCGGGCAGTCAGTTATTGTCTTTTTTAGCTTTACTTCAAATTTTTAAGTGGTTCCAATAATTTAACAACCTACACCTGTGGAACAGTGCTATAAAATCTCCCAACTCAAAGCATTTATTTTTCTGTGATAGTACCCAATGCAAAGCAGAATTAATTCTAATTCTAGTTCTAAATATCCCAAATGTATCCTGATGGAAATCAACTGCCCACAGCAGAGTAGCTGCTCCACAGAGAACGGATTGTAGCTGGCTTTGGATTTATTTTACTCCAAGTTTCTTGTGTATTTTAGATTATGTCATCATTTGTTCTCCATGTGTCAGATAAGCACAGTAGAATTTCCATGTGGATCAGTGACTTTGGTGTTTAGGGTGAGAACTATTTAGCAATAACTAAACCACCAGTGTGGTATCAGCATTATTCTCGTATCAAACCCAAAACACAGCACTGTGTCAGCTCCCAGGAAGAAAATTAACTCTGTTTCAGCTGAAACTAGGACTCAGGATCTGAGAAGGCACTGCAATAATTAATGCCATCTTTTTAACATGGAAACTTTTAATGTCTCTAAATAGTGTGGTGTTTCATTTAGGTGGAAAAAGGTATCATTTTGTAAAGGCAAGATTTTGTATTTTGGAGTAGAAGATTGTTACCCTTGCTGTCTTTAGGATACTGATGTTGAGGCAGCAAATCTGTCAGATGTCAAAAGTAAGACTGAAGCTTGAAAAATCCATTCTGAAGAGACTAGGATAAGTGATTTTTTTAAAAATTTACTTCTCCCCAATATTGGAAATAGTGTCTGAACATGAGCCCAGGTGTGCCCAGGTGGGCAAGAAAGCCAAGGGCACCTGGGCTGTGGCAGCAGGACCAGGGCTGTGACTGTCCCCTGTGCTGGGCACTGGTGAGGCCACACCTTTAAACCTGGGGTCGGTTTTTGGCTCCTGATGACAAGAAGGGCATTGAGGGGCTGAAGAGAACAGAGCTGGGGAACGGAAGGGGCTGGTGCACCAGGAGAAGCTGAGGGAGCTCAGCCTGGAGAAAAGGAGGCTCAGGGGGACCTGTGTTTCCTCTGTCTTGCCTTCCCCTCTTTTTCCCCTCCAAGCCCCCGTACTCCCTGTGCAGACACCAATCCCTTGCTGAAATAGTGGACCCTGGTGTTTGCCTCAATCTGGCTGGAATAGGACAGGTAAAAGGCCATCAGCAGCTGAGTTCTGCTGGGAAATGTTGGTATTTCCCTGTAGCTCCTCCAGCAAGGAGTACTCCTGATAAGGACAGCAGCTTTAACTTGTCAGAAGGCTGCTGAGCCATTGCAGAGTGGCTGTGAGGAGAGAGGCCACGCCGGGACATCTCCAGTTTCTGCCCACTCATCCGCAAAAAAAAAAGGAACCCAGTAAATTTTGGTTATGATTGTTCCATATGAGGCATTCACAGTAGGTGAGCTTGAGCTGCATAGCAGGGGATGCAAGAGCTGAAAATACTCTTTACTCAAAAAACCCCAAAGCTTAAAGCAGGGCCAATACCTCAGGAAATGCCCTCCTGACTGCAGCTGCTATAATTCATTTGTGTTCTGTAATTTGCATGGGGGCAGAGCACCGTGAGGGCAAACAGCAGAGCAGCTTCCCCACGAGTGGCCAAGGGAAGAGGGGAAGGCAGAGGAAATGCTGAGGGGTCACTTGGTTCCATGCAAAGCTTGTGCCAGAGCCATTGCACTTCTGGTTTGGAGCTTTGCACCAACTGTGCGCATCGAGCCTATTTTAAATCCGTGACATATTTACTGTTGCCCTCAGTCTCTTTCCTATTGTTTTACACTTAGTTCTTGTTTTCCTGTCTTTAATTAAACTGTGAGTTGCTCAGGGCACCACCATGACTACTCCTATTTATACAATGCCTGGCACATGGATTTTGAGGCATTGCCAAATGTGGGGAGAGAAAAAAAAAAAA
>VYZR01008061.1:0-18787 GCA_013400675.1 Oxylabes madagascariensis
AAGCCATTCTGTGATTCTGTAACTGGAGCCACCTCAAATGGAAACAGCAGCAGCCGTGCCTGCAGCCCTGAGACCACCCTGACCTCAGGGGTTGATAATCCCTTAACTCAAGGCCCTCTGATTTGCCCCTGCTCACAACTTCTCCTCTCCTTCATGAAAGGTGTCCAGAGCAAGCAAGAGGCAGCAATAGCACTTAGGGAAAGAGCTCCAGTTTCCTTCCAGGCACTCAGGCTGGAGAAATGAAAAGGATTTAAAGCAGATGACAGAGTTGTTAGAAGATGATCCTTTGGTCTTAGTGGTTTGGTGTTTTTAAGCCGTGTGGGATTCAACCCTCCTCAAACAACTCTGGTGGCACAGAAATCACAAGAAGCCTGTGCCTCTTTGAGGGACAGTGCACTGCTTCTCCTAATCAAAATATTATTATTGGGCTGATAAAATACTGATCAAGAGATAACCTCATTTTCTCCCACTCAATCCTTCCCCACTGCCACTGGGGTTCATGCTGGCATATGTTATTTTCATGCAGGCAGAAGGTAATGATAGGAAAGCAATTACTGGGCAACGCTTTCAAAAATATAGTAAAATATTTATGAGCAATCTAATTTCTTTTTCACGCCTGGCTGCTCCATGCACTGGGCCTACAACTCCACCACATTGTGGACGAGATGCCTTTTCACAGCAGACTGGAATCCAGAATGCAGAGCAAAGATACCTCCCACTATCCCAGATTGCTCCCAGCCCTTTCCAATCTGACCTTGGACACTTCCAGGGATCCAGGGGCACCCACAGCTTCTCTGGGCATCCTCTCTTTCTGCTTTTTCGAGGGACTGATGGATTTGAAACCAACATGAAAGCTAATTTTTTTTTTCCAAAATATATTATCACTAATCCCTGGATCTGGACCACAAGTTTCTTCCTGCTCTAAAATTGCAAAATTTTCACATTCAGTGAAGTAAAACAGCGAAACTATAATGCACATGGGAAATTTCAGCACGAACATTTTAAAGTTGTGTTAAGTGACAAGGAGGAGGTTGCTGACTCAAGGCATGTGAATATGGTGACCGTAAACATCAGACCATGAGGTGCCCATCATGGGGACAATTTTTTGAAAGAGAAACTGAAGTTCAGCTCCTGTAGGTATTTAAATTTCAGGTTAGGGGAGTTTCTACAGTAAAAGAAAATTCCAAATATTCCATGTACAAAATTGAGTTGGGTGAACACCGCACTACTCCGGCCCCACAAAGGGATAAAATCTTCATTTTTATGCTTAGAATCAGAGAACCATTAAGGTTGGAAAAGCCCTCTGAGGTCATTAAGTCCACTGTAACCCCAGCAGTGCCACATCCACAGGGCTTTTAGATCCCCAGGGCTGGACCACCCCTTCCATGAAGCAATTTTCCTAATATCCAATCTCTCCCTTCTTTGAGCTGCTGCCTGTCACGTGTCCCTTTGAGAAGCCATTTCAACCCAACTCTCCCCACAAGTCTCATAAAAGGATTTCACTGCAACAAATGCCTGCAAAGAACGACTTAAAAATCCAAATAAAGCTCTTTTTTTTTTTTACCATGTAATTGCAAATAACAAACATATCTGTGGTTTACAGAGGAGGCAATAAATTAAAGCTACAGTCACAAATCAGACCAGAAAAAGATACTTAAGTCATTCAATCCACCACCCTGGCATGGCTGTGGCCCCATGGGATTCTGCTCAGTTTTATGAAAGACTTGGAGTCCTGAATAGAGGAAGTATGACATGATGAGCTCTCTCAGAAGTGTTTTTTTTTCTAATTCTTATAAAATGAAGCCATCCCTCTGGTGCTTCCTGAGCGCAGCCTTGTCGGTCTGGCTGGAGAAAAGCAAATGGTCTTTAGCAAATAAGCTTTTTACGTGTGAGAGGAGCACATCAGAAATAAAAAGGAAGTTTGATCCCCGGCAGAATGGTTGTGTGTGTTTCTTCTGTAACCACCCCATCACGGCTGTGACATTTCAGCTTCTAGAAAAAGAGACAGGCATTTAATATTTTTTGTGAAACACGGAGTGGTTTGAGTTGGAAGGGACCTTAAAGATCATCTGGTCCCAGCCCCTGCCATGGGCAGGGACACCTTTCACTATCCCAGGTTGCTCCAAGCCCCGTCCAACCTGGCCTGCAACACTTTTTAACTTTAAATTCATGCAAAAAGTTGCATTTCGAGCCATTAGGAAACTGAAACCCCCAAAATTTTAATTTCCTCAGTGATTTTTGTGGTCTCACCAGACACTGAAGAATAAAAGAAAAAAGCCAATATTCTTTCATTTTTCATTGAGCTCTACCCCTCAACCAATGCATTAGGTGCCTATTTCCATAGCTTTGGTAAGCAGAAGTATTTTAGGAATGGTCACTAAACAAAACAACTCGAGGGTTTGGGTGTTGCAGTGGTTTGGGGTTTTAATTTCTGGGGCTTTTTTATATTTTGAGGACAAGAGGAAATGGCCTCAAGTTGCACCAGGGGAGGTTTACATTGGATATGAGGGAAAATTTCTCCATGGAAAGGGTTGTCCAGCCCTGGTGGAGCTGCCCAGGGCAGTGATGGATTCACCACTCTTGGAGGGATTTAAAAGTGGATGTGGCACTCGGGGACATGGGTTAGTGGTGGCCTTGGCAGTGCTGGGCTAAGGGCTGGATTCAATGATCTTTAAGGCATTTTCCAACCCAAACAATTATATAATTCTGTAATTCTATGAAGGAATAAAGCCCTATAACCACAAAGCCATGAACTCTGCACTAGTTCCCACATTTCCAGAACACATGTCCAAAGAGACACGTTTTGAGTGAATTAAAGACATTTTGCCAGAGCAGTGACATACACAGTGAGTAGTTCCTGTCCCTCAGCTGAAGCCCAGCTGGGTGTAGATCTGTACAGACAGGGCCTGATTTCAGAGCAAGTCCACCCATTAGGATTCTCAGGACTTTCCAACGTGGTACAAGCAGGCAAAAACCCCAAAACTTGACTGAATGAGCTTTTTCAGTGATCTGGGCTGTAGCTGGAGCCATCTCCCCACACCACAGATGTGACAGCGCCACAACAGAATGAATAATTCTCGTAACTCGCTCTGAACCCAAGGACAGCACTGAGAGCCTAAATCAGGAACATGAAAACCATTAACATGACCAATTAACCTCCGCCCCACCCTCTCCGCGCCACATAAAAGCCGACGTAACAATCCCCAAGATAACATTGTGTGTCAGAAATATCACACACAGGAATACAGCAGTGCCTGTGCTTGTTTCCTGACCCGGGAATGCTGCTATAATTGTAGTGCATTGTGCTCCTGGAGGATTTCGAGTTGGAAGTTGGTTGCCAACACTCCTGGTTTGCTGGAATTTCCAATCAGGCTCCTAAAACTCCTTGGGTACCCCAAGCAACACCGTGTCAAGGCGCTGCTCTGAGTTCTGGACTGCGTGGTTCAGAAGGAATTTAATTCTTCTTGGTGGAAATAAATCAAGATCATCCCAGGGATATAAAAGCTGGATGTGGAGGAGACAAGCAAATCAAGTAGAATTTGTGTGTTGGTGATTTTTGATGCACATTTCATTGCCAAGCAAACCTAAACCAAAATCATCTTGGCTTTTGGGGGCCCTCCAGCCGAGTCAAGAGGACAGATATTCAGGAGACCATCTCCTTTTTAAGGAATTTCTTCATGGAAATGGTTTTTAAGCACTGTATGTGGCTGCCCAGCGAGGTGGTGGATTCCCCATCCCTGAAGGTGTTCAAGGAATTACTGGATATGGCACTCAGTGCTCTGGTCTGGGTGACAAGATGGGAATGGATCACAGGTTGGACTCAATGATCTTGGAGATCTTTTCCAACCCAAATGATTCTGTGAGTTTTCATTAACTCAGCCATTACATTACATGTAGTTCAGAGGTTTGGGTCTCCAACCTGGCCAGCCTCCAGGGAAATCTGTCAAATTCCCAGAAACCACCACACCCTCGTGCACAAGCCCTCAGTCCATGGCATCCTCCCCTCCTGGTGGAAGCCATCCTTGCAAGCAAAATTCTCCCAAGTAATCCCCCAGCCCTTTCTAGAGAATTTAAACTGCCCAGATGACAAATTTGAGGAGTGTAAAGGATTCCTCTCTCCCAGCAAACCCCAAAGGATGTGGCACCTGACAAACACACAGACTTTTCAAGTCCTGTCTTCATAAAGAGGTTTTATCTCAATGAAGCCTTCTCTGGTCAGTATTTCCAGGTACCACCACCACCACCTTTTAGTTCTAAGTGCTCTTCTACCAAGCCCAGACAAGGTTAAAAGCAACACTTTCACTCATTTTGGTTCCTTTCCAATCAAAATGAACAGATGTCAGTGATCCAAATACACAGTGCTGGAGAAGGGCTTCTTCAAAATGAAAACAACNTCTTCATGGAAATGGTTTTTAAGCACTGTATGTGGCTGCCCAGCGAGGTGGTGGATTCCCCATCCCTGAAGGTGTTCAAGGAATTACTGGATATGGCACTCAGTGCTCTGGTCTGGGTGACAAGATGGGAATGGATCACAGGTTGGACTCAATGATCTTGGAGATCTTTTCCAACCCAAATGATTCTGTGAGTTTTCATTAACTCAGCCATTACATTACATGTAGTTCAGAGGTTTGGGTCTCCAACCTGGCCAGCCTCCAGGGAAATCTGTCAAATTCCCAGAAACCACCACACCCTCGTGCACAAGCCCTCAGTCCATGGCATCCTCCCCTCCTGGTGGAAGCCATCCTTGCAAGCAAAATTCTCCCAAGTAATCCCCCAGCCCTTTCTAGAGAATTTAAACTGCCCAGATGACAAATTTGAGGAGTGTAAAGGATTCCTCTCTCCCAGCAAACCCCAAAGGATGTGGCACCTGACAAACACACAGACTTTTCAAGTCCTGTCTTCATAAAGAGGTTTTATCTCAATGAAGCCTTCTCTGGTCAGTATTTCCAGGTACCACCACCACCACCTTTTAGTTCTAAGTGCTCTTCTACCAAGCCCAGACAAGGTTAAAAGCAACACTTTCACTCATTTTGGTTCCTTTCCAATCAAAATGAACAGATGTCAGTGATCCAAATACACAGTGCTGGAGAAGGGCTTCTTCAAAATGAAAACAACATTTTTGATGTCCCCAGCGATGCCAAAAGCTGTTGGCATCTTAATTTTATCCTTGTGATGACCTGTGGGCTTAGGCCTCTCCTTAGTTTCCTCCTCACTTTCTCTCCATGAAAAGCAACGATTTCCACTTCAGTCCCTCCTCCTTCCTTCCTTAAGGTCTGTTATGAACTACTTAGGGGATTTAATTTTGGGGCTATTTCCTTGAAAGTTGGGCTTTTTCCCCAGCCACTGCCATGCCAGCTGCTTGCCAAGGACTCCACGAAGCCCATCCTGAGAGGAGGACCATCCTCCCAGGAATTTTTCAAGGGTGAAGCTCAACACCAGCCAGGCCCTGAACGATAAATACCTCCCTCATTAGTATGCTGAGCCACATTAGTTCTGCTGCTCGCAGAGCCAAAGCATCAAAGTGGGGCTGAATCTTCAATTTCACAGCTTGCAACGTGATCCATCAGATACTCCCGGGGCTCTGGGCGCCGACGGGATTCACAAAGAGTTTGAGATGTGTGAGGTGCTGCTGGTAAATCTGCTCATGTGAAAGAGGCAGCACGTGCCTCTGAGAGAAGGAGGATGAAGTCATCCCACATAAAATCGGGGTTAACGCAGTGGAAGGGCAAAGTGACTGCCCAGCATCACACTCCAGGCTTTGGTAATACCATGACCTCAACCGAGGAGCTGGCAACATCCTAAAAATCAGACATGGATTACCTAAGATGTGAATTTACACTGCAGAATTTGCATCAGGTCCGGGAAGTCTCAAGGTCTCTCCACTCAACCTCCCCCCCCCCACCCCTGCTACTCAGTTTCCACAGAATTTGCAAGATTTGAAGACTTTGAAGTTTCTCCAACGTGGCTGGAAACGCTCAGAGGATCTGAAGGTTATTTGGGATGGAGGGGCTATAAACACAGACTATATCCTGTTACTGCTCTCCTGTCTTTAGGAAATGAGTTTTAAGAACACAACACGTTACTCATCATTGCAAGGAAACTATGAATGATGCTGTCATGGCTGCAGTTGTGCCTGTGCTTATCAAATGCATTTCAGCTGATTTTTGCACTGAGAACTCTTTGTCCCTACTGAAAACAGTATTCCTCAGAGAATATTCCTCTCCTTCCCATCAGCCCTGATGATTAGAACAGAGCAAGACCAACCAAGGCCAGGGAATGCTTCTCTGTGTTCAAAGTGGGAGAAAAAGGTGCCAGGGAGGGCTAGAGACTTCCAAAAACTCCAACTGGCAGCAGCATTCCTCAACACATATGTAGCATTATGGTTTTTAGAGGCTTTGGAGGCATTGCACAGATTAATCACACAAAGTAATGATCTCACAGTGAAGTGCTGAGCTGGAATTAGAGAGATTAATGCTCAGGTCCCAGCTCAAAGTTCTCACCCTTGGGGAAGTCGTATCAACTCCTGCATCTCGCCTCCCCTTCCCACAAAACCTCCTTTGAATTACAGATCGCAGAACCTGAGTGAAGATGCCAGAGGGAGAGACCATTCCAAAGGCTTTTTTTTTAATTATTATTTTTTCCTTAATACCTGCTGTGAGGCACCGTCTTGTTTAATTCATTATTTCTTTGAAGAAAGGTTTGCCATCTTAAGGGAATAAAAACAAGTCTGCGTTATCTTTTTAAAAACATCACGTGTTTATGCTACTGGTGAAGTCTAGGCCTGAACAAATACTCACATGGACCTCCCAAAAAATGCAATTTCAGGTAATAATGAGTTTGATGGGACATGGTTACAATGTGTTTGGAGACCCAAAGGTTGGGTCAAGCAAAATTCTGAAGTTAGCAGAGCATGTTTTGACCTAAATTCCCGCAGGAACAGAAGGGCACAGCAAGAAATACTGTCCCATACAGCTTCATGGATTTTGTGACTCCCACTGCTGAATCCCTCAAGACTTTGGTTCTTGTCGAGTTAAAAGTTAGGCTCTCCCTTTAATTTTCCAAGCTCACATCATAGAAAATAAGACATTTAACTGTCACGATGGATTTCTGCACCTGTTACTCCACACCAGCTCACCTGCAACCCCCTGAGCATCCCACATCTGGTACATCTTTGAGCATCCCACATCTGGTACACATCCCAATTTCTCTACAAACCGAAGAGATATCCAAGATTTCTTGGAACGTGGCTTCTTCCCATTGCCCAAACACAAACTGCAGGCCAGGTTTTGGTGAGGATGGGAAGAAATGGGAAAGTATGTAGGTAGAAAAGGAACAACAAAGTTCAGTCATGCACAAAATGCTTTTTTAAATTTTTTTTTAATGGAAACTCAAAATTTCTATGAAGATTTTGCAATGAGACAATACTTGTGTTTTGGTGGTGACGTCTGTGCCACGCACAGCCCAACAGCCAGGGGTGACAGTCACAACTGAGACGTCTCCAACCACAGACACCAAACCTTCCTGCCCACACTGCACCTGAAATTGCACTGGGAGGCCTCAGAAATCCCACAGGATTCCAACCAATCTCCAGTTGCCTTGAAAGCGTAATTAACTGCAATTGCCTTTTTGATTTTATCTCCATTTTCTCAGGTTCTGGGCAATTTGGGAAAGCTCTCTGTGTACCTACAGGTGAGAATGCACACCAGTGCATGCACCTACTTGTCGGGAGCTACCAACTTCCCAGTGGATCTGCTTTTCTCAGGGCCTCCTTGGAGAATGAAACTTTGGGAAGAAGCCTATCCTTTGGGAAATTCTCCTTATCCTGTAAAGTCAGTGATAAAAAGATTTCTCTTCCTGCTGGTGATACGAGCTCAAATCAAATCAAGGGAGTGTTCAAGCTTAGCTTGGCTCCACTAGGGTGGAGCTCCGTGCTTCCCACAAGGTTTTCCGACAAATTGCTCTCACAGGGATTTTACAAAAAGATGCTGACCTGGCCCTTGCAGTAAGAAAGAGATTTTCCTTCCTTCTCCACATAAATTTTACAGTTTCCCAAAAAAATAGAAAGAAGGGATTCAGAGAGAGGAATGGGGACTCTGTACAGAAATAAAAGGGGGAAGTTTGACCTGAGATAAGGAGTAATTGATATTCCAGGCTACAGCTTCATCTATTTTCAAAGAATCATAAAAAAAATCATAAAATCAGGGGGTGGTTTCAGGATGGATTGGGGCTTGGTCTAGTGGAGGATGTCCCTGTGTTGGAAGCAGATGGTCTTTAAAGGCCCCTTCCAATCCAAGCCATTCCATGATTTTATGAAAATTCTTGCACTGCAGGGAGGGTTCACCACTAGTTTCATTCAAAAACACAGACTGGGTGTAGTCAATGGGTTGGAGAAATCCATCCAAAAAATTAGAGAGCTGTTTCAATCTGAAAAACTTTCCTAGTCAGTGGAAAATTCAGCTCTGCTACAAAGTCAGATGGAAGTTTCTGAGCCAGCCCAGGCAGGGGTTTGCCCATACACCCCAAGGAGAAAGGCCAAGAATGAGGCATCTGAACACAGCCCTGCCAAAACCTCCCTGGTTTTATCATCCAGAGTTCAAACCCAGACCTCCTGTCCTGCTGTTCGCACTGCACATGGAAGGGTTTCCAAGAAATGTTTCTTGGCAGCAATCCCAAAAAACCCAGCTTCCGACCCGCTGCCGGGAACAGAGGTGGCTTCTCTACGGATTTTGAAAGCTGAATTTCCAAAGAAATTCCAGCATTTCTGAACAAGGCCCTTGATTTTCCTAAACAAAACTATTTCTGTGAGCCTGAGGCAGGGCTGGTGGTGTAAGGACCTGCAGAAGATGATCCTGCCCACATTCCCATGCCAGGTTTTGCACAGCATCAGGAATGCTTCCCCCCTACCCTTCTTGTAAACCTGCTGGGATCATGAAAATAATTATGATGGGAAAAAATGGGTGAACCCAGATTTTAGAAAGAATTTCTTGACCATGAGAGTGGTGAGGCCCTGGCACATGGTGCCCAGAGAAGCTGTGGCTGCCCCTGGATCCCTGGAAGTGTCCAGGATGGATGCTGGGGCTTGGAACAACTTGGGATAGTGGAAGGTGTCTCTGCCCATGGCAGGGGGTGGAATGAGATGATCTTTAAGGTCGCTTCCAACACAAAAGTTTCTTTGATTTTATGAATACTCTAAGTGACTATTCTTTTGAATGTTTTAGTCATTTAGACAAAACTATTTTAAAATCAGTTTGTTTAGTTTGATCTCATATGTTTCATGTAAGTTTAACTACTGGGAAATTGTGTAACTTAAAAACAGGGAGAAAAGAAAGCAGAAGGAGATCATGAATGGAGAGTGAAAATAACATGGCTTGGTGAAATCATTCCAGTTATCTTGCTGCCATGGATCAGGCTGGAGGCAGTCATGGTTCTGTTACAGCAGAAAAGCCATAGTGAAGAGCTTTAGGGACATACCNCCGACAAATTGCTCTCACAGGGATTTTACAAAAAGATGCTGACCTGGCCCTTGCAGTAAGAAAGAGATTTTCCTTCCTTCTCCACATAAATTTTACAGTTTCCCAAAAAAATAGAAAGAAGGGATTCAGAGAGAGGAATGGGGACTCTGTACAGAAATAAAAGGGGGAAGTTTGACCTGAGATAAGGAGTAATTGATATTCCAGGCTACAGCTTCATCTATTTTCAAAGAATCATAAAAAAAATCATAAAATCAGGGGGTGGTTTCAGGATGGATTGGGGCTTGGTCTAGTGGAGGATGTCCCTGTGTTGGAAGCAGATGGTCTTTAAAGGCCCCTTCCAATCCAAGCCATTCCATGATTTTATGAAAATTCTTGCACTGCAGGGAGGGTTCACCACTAGTTTCATTCAAAAACACAGACTGGGTGTAGTCAATGGGTTGGAGAAATCCATCCAAAAAATTAGAGAGCTGTTTCAATCTGAAAAACTTTCCTAGTCAGTGGAAAATTCAGCTCTGCTACAAAGTCAGATGGAAGTTTCTGAGCCAGCCCAGGCAGGGGTTTGCCCATACACCCCAAGGAGAAAGGCCAAGAATGAGGCATCTGAACACAGCCCTGCCAAAACCTCCCTGGTTTTATCATCCAGAGTTCAAACCCAGACCTCCTGTCCTGCTGTTCGCACTGCACATGGAAGGGTTTCCAAGAAATGTTTCTTGGCAGCAATCCCAAAAAACCCAGCTTCCGACCCGCTGCCGGGAACAGAGGTGGCTTCTCTACGGATTTTGAAAGCTGAATTTCCAAAGAAATTCCAGCATTTCTGAACAAGGCCCTTGATTTTCCTAAACAAAACTATTTCTGTGAGCCTGAGGCAGGGCTGGTGGTGTAAGGACCTGCAGAAGATGATCCTGCCCACATTCCCATGCCAGGTTTTGCACAGCATCAGGAATGCTTCCCTCCTACCCTTCTTGTAAACCTGCTGGGATCATGAAAATAATTATGATGGGAAAAAATGGGTGAACCCAGATTTTAGAAAGAATTTCTTGACCATGAGAGTGGTGAGGCCCTGGCACATGGTGCCCAGAGAAGCTGTGGCTGCCCCTGGATCCCTGGAAGTGTCCAGGATGGATGCTGGGGCTTGGAACAACTTGGGATAGTGGAAGGTGTCTCTGCCCATGGCAGGGGGTGGAATGAGATGATCTTTAATGAACCTTTCCAATCAAATATTCTACAATCCTCACTCATACCCTCTGGGACGGGTAGCACCTGTTTGGTAGTGGGTCTGTTCCTATCTCCCATCCTCCTTCCCCTCCTCCAGTAATGCATTTTAAGCCAATTTTGATTTGAGACCACCATGACCTCCACTCAGAGGTGCCACCAGACCTGGGAGCACTGTGATGTCCAGGATCCCAAGGTTTCCAATCGCACAAGAAGAACCTTTTAGGATATAATCAACATTTCAGATCTAAATTCAGAGGTTTACTCACCTGTGCTCTGCAAACACAGGCTCCTTGCTCTGCCAGCACTACTACTGCTATGCCTGAGCTGGAATAAATGTGTGACATTGCTGAAATAGCTGACAAAAACAAGGCAGTGACTTTTGACGAGTGAATGTGACCCATGCGAACAAAGCCCAGAAATCTGAAGGGGCAGCTTTGTATAGACTTCATGCATCACTTTGCCCCCCCATAATCCGAATCTGAATGCTCTGGCCCTGTGACACCAATCAGGAAGTGATGGATAATGAAACACAAACAGAAATGGGTGCACAAGTCCCTCCAGCTCCCATCAGCTGTTTCATAACCTCCTTTTTAGAGAGAGAAAAAATACTCAGCCCAAAAATGTTTTTCCAGTAGCCCAAAGGAGTCAAGAGGCTCTGGGTATGACGGACACCTCTGACATTCCATCTCTGAATCCCATCTAGAACCCCACACTACCTGGGGCAGCTGAACAAGTCCTATGACCTCAGAGTGGACCTTGCTGTCTTATTCCAAAAGGACTCTGCTGAAGAAGCTGATGTTTTAATCCAAATTTTAAAAGGAAGGTGCTGTGGGACTATTTCACTTCAGCCAACAGAGTCATATCCACATGGGGCTTCATCACGCAAGACAAACCACTCACACACAAGCAATTTTGTTGGGACCATTTCACGTCATTTCACCTGGCCAGTCACAGCAGTGGCCACAGTGATCAGCCCACTCCTCTTCACGTGGCTCCAGGCACATCCTCCCAATCCCGGCAGCTTCAGGATTCCAGCTGGCCACTGAATTCCAACCCCAAACAGCTCAGAAGCCCCGATAGGCACACCCAAGCTCTTGCTTCTCTAAAAAATCCTTTTCTTATACTAGCAAAAACTTAAAAATAAATGGAGTTTAATCTATTAATGTTTATGCTGAGCATCATACATTAATTACTTCTGAGACTTCAGTCTCATTGAATTTAATCTTTTTCTGGGATCAGCTATGGACAAAGCAGGCACCAAAGACAAAGTCTTTCTCCTAGGACAGTTGGCCACTTCTCAGTAAATTATAATCATAGAATACCCTGAGCTGGAAGGGACCACAAGGACCATCCAAGTCCAACTCCTGGCCCTGCACAGGACAACACTAATTACTGGGATTCATTCAGCTGTTGAACTCAACAGGAGTTTTCCCCAAATCAAAAAGTGAGCAAAAAAACCACGAAAAAACAAAAACCAAAACCAACTTAAAAATACAAGTAGCAAAACACAGCATGAAATTCAGTGAAGTACAGAGAGGAACACACACCAACAGATCTGAAACTCTCTGCTAAATATCACACAGATTCCAAGGGAAGGATTTAGTCAACCCTAAAAGTTAGGACTGGCTTCAGTTTAGCACTGAGGTATCAAATTAGATTTGCAATGAGTTCAAAGAATTTTTATATGAAACCATAAATTGGTTATGTTTGTGAAGCAGGCAGTGTCGGCAGGACCCTGCGTGGAGGCTTTAAGGAAATATCAAACCACAAATACAAACTACTTCTCCAGACAGGGTGAACCTGTGAAAGCCACAGCAACAAGAAGTGCTTTAGGAAAAGACCCTGTTTATACAAATCCCCAGGTTTCACACGCACATCTCCCTTTGCTACTCCAGCAGCACCGTCCCAGCACGGAATCCACTTGGGTTGGAACGAGTCCTTCGAAACACCCAACGAGAAATCTTACAGTAGGGTTTTTATTTTTAATTTTTAAAAGCATTCCTCAATCTTTTCCACAGGTCAGACCACGGGAAGAACTTCGACCAGAAAAACTTCCCACAAACTCCCTGACGGATGTTGGGTTTTAATTCACCAATGTCCTGAGTAACGCTTCTTACTCTGGAACCTTTCTTCTTACCCCATGGCCTTCCTTTCCTCCAAAAGGACTCTGGGCTTTTTCTTTCCCCCTCCTTTATAAATCACTCATGCAAGAATTCTGTGCCCATTTGCACCAAGGTAAGAATATCTTTTCAGTCTAATACTAATTCAGTATACTTTAGTCTAATATTGGTTTGTCTAGACAAGAAAAAGAAACTTAAGAAAAATTCTCTTCAAAATAGTGCAAATATTGATGCCCAAACTCTACTCATGACACGACCCAAAAGTTTCAAAAATTAAAGATTTTTTAAAGTAAATGAAGAGAAAACACTGGATTTATCCAAGTTTGCACCAAAACAAAGCCAACACCCCCGATCTAAGAAGACTGTGCTCATTAGGATTGAACAAGGGAACGATGGAGTGCAGATTTCTCCATGTAGGATTGAGGGATGTGAATCCCTGAGGAAGCTGTACACCCTGGAACCTCCAAAAGCTACACCAGCACCAGCTCCATGCCCCAAACACTTCATCCATTCCTCTACTCTACCTTGAAAGGGACGTTCATCCACCTCTTCGCCTCCCCGACGCGATGGCCAAAGCTTTTTCCGATTAATACCAAACCAGGAGGATGAGGAGCACACAGTCAATCCTTGTTAAGGCTGATGATTATTCTCAATGCACCCTGGAAGAGAGGAACACCCAGTGAGTGGCTTGTGCCAAGATGAGTGAGTCCTTTCACATGGATCAGCCACTTTAAATAGCCTTTTTCTGCCCCAAATGTTCGGGTTCTGTTGTGGACTACTGGGATTGTCCCACTAAAGGGAGATTGTCCCAACCACTAATGGAGTCTCCATATAAAATAAGTTTATCCAAAAATTCCAAGCTCAGATGGAGGAAAACCAGCTTGCAGGAGATACGGAGATGGTCAAGGAGAAGACTGAAGAGCACAGCTCATATTTCAGGGAATAACCCAAGTTTACACGGCCTGTTAATACACCAGCAGCTAAAGAACAACAACAAAAAATTAGTCTTAAATTGATCTGTTCTGCAGAGAGGACAACAAAGATCAAACATCCCTCGGCCTGAAGCTGGAAAGATCTTTTGTGCCGGATTTTACATCCAAATCTAGACTTCTGCCTTAAAAACACCCCTATTTTTGGGGAGGAAAGTGAAAGTTTGTGGGCAGGAGCCAGGTACTCATCAGGCCAGCCAGCACCAGTGGGAAGAGAGGACAAACCTCTGGACAGCCCAAATCCTTCTGGAGGCCTGGAGCAGGGGAAGGTGCCTTCAAAGGCTCCTCTGCTCATGCAAATAGCCCCAAGGTGGAATTAGGAATGTATCAGTTAAAGCATCTACAGGAGTGAGAGTGGCTCCTCTGGAGCTGTGGGTAGGCTGGCAAGGAGGAGAGGAAAACAATATTCCATCAGGCTGGGGGAGAGACAAGTGAATTATTCCCTTGGCAACCAGCTTCACGGGACCTGGTTCTCTCCTTAGTTATTCAGCTGTATATATTTGGCTCCTAAGTTACTTTCTGTAGGACTCCTCCAATTTTAAATCTCATTTTCAACTCAAGTTGGCCGCATCTTCTACACCCCATGCAAAGCACAAACAGGTGAGGTGTATTTTTTAAGGTAAAGTGAGTCTAAAACAGCTGAAACCACCTGTGCTGTGGGAACATCTGGCAAAATTCAATGCTCTCCTCCATGGAGCAAGAGAAAAGCTGATGCTCTTTGTTCCAGTGCTTTATTAGGGCTTCATAAAAGCCTCACACAGAATGAGCACCCAAACCACCCACCCACAGCAAAGGCAGCAGCAGAACTGATGCTCGAGAGCTCCAACACCACCTTCTAGGTATCCCTTAAACATTTTGGGAGATGGAGGCTGCCAGGCTAGAGAGAACCATTGCAAGAACCAACATTCTCACATCCAAAATCCCTGGAAGTGTCCAAGGCCAGGCTGGATGGGGATTGCGGTAACCTGTGGAAGATGTCCCTGCCACCCGTCTTGGAATGAAACCATCCTGAAGGTCCCTTCCAACCCAAACCATTCCGTGTTTCTATGGATTTATTTTAAGCTGTAGAAGGGAGATACTTTCTGCAGGCACAGGGAAGGAGCAGCAGAGCATCTTCTCCCTGGTGGTGCTCCCTGGACACCCACTCCACCGCTTTGCCTTCCCCAACAAACAACCCAGCCTGCTCACGGCAATGTGCATTCCCAATCCGGCTCTGCAGCAAAACAGGCTCCCTCTAATTATCCCTCAGCCTGATGACATCTGAATGGTGGAACAGAAACATGTCAGAGACACAAAATGAGAGAGTGTGAAAACAAGCCTGTCTCCTTTCTCCGTTCGCACCGCAGGTCCCAAGCGCACGAGGACTCGCTCCCGCCTGAGTCATTCCCAGCAACGCTTCACAACCACTGAGAATTCCCACGCAGGAAGCTTTTTTTTGCAAAATTATTTAAAAATGAGAGGGCAGCGAGAGCGACTCTGGGACTGGAAGGAGCAACAGCGCGATGAGAAGCATCAGTCGTGTCTGTGGAGCCTTATTAGAAGTAATTTATATGCAAGTACAACAAATATCCCCCCACACTTTTCCAGGAAAACGCTGAATTCCGTACTGATTTACACGCTTTCCAATCTCATTGACTTCAGAGGGATTGCCTGCGGTAGGAATCACCAGGCTGTGGCCTCCCAGCAACAGAGTAATCCCTTCATATTCCCCCTTTCAAAAGCCCCATCGTCCGACCAGGTGCTGCAGCTCAGGCCCCACGAGCCGAGTTCCAGCCCTGCGGCCACGCTTCTCCTCTCCCTGCAGAAACCTGGGAAGGGGGGAAAGGGAAATAAAAGTCTGATGATGGAAATGCCTCGTGGAGCGTGGCTGAGCTGGGGGAGAGAGGCCCGAACCCTCCTTCCACCTAATGAAATCCAGATCCAAAAGCTGTTCTGATCTGAGTGCATTAAGTATTTTTGTTAGGAAGGGCAGGGATAAATCAACTCCTAACTCTGGCCCTAATCTTTTTTTCATTGTTGTTTAAATTTTCCCTAATATTTCAGCATTTCCTTGTGATAAAGAGGAGCTCTGGCCTGCTGGCTCATCTGTCCCTTTTCTCCACGGCATCTGGGCAGATGCTCCCCCCAACCAAGCTCTTCAAAATCACAGGACCTGCTTCTGCATTTACAAACATCGGTGCAAAAGGCAACTGCTGACCCCACTCTTTTGTCACAGCTGGTATTTACAGCATCACCAGCACGCTGGAGAGATGATAAAAAATGTTTAATGGTCCAGTAAACACCAAGGGCTTTATCTCCAGCCCATTTCCAAGCCTGATCAAATATAATAATCCTTTGTATGTCTGTCTGCCGCTTCCCTAGCTTCCTGTGGAATGGGAAGAGATGGACAGGGCTGCTCTATATTCAAATGTGATAAATATAGAGAAAAGGTGGTTTGTTATAGGGACATAAATGTTTGCCCTGTTTCCATATCAATTCTTTGCTCCCAGAAGGTCAGGACTATCCACCAACCTGTTGGACCTCAATTTCTATATAATATAGAAATGCAGGCAGCATCTGCCTCTAGGATTCAATGCAGCAGTTATAAATAACAGGAATATTACACAGAGGAAGTGGGGAATATGTGGAGGAAGTTGAGAGAAGAATCATTCACTTACACACTTGGGCAGATAAACCACTTCCTCAGATCTGAAATGGAAGATCTATTCCTCCTCCAATTATAGCTGTGGCTCCATTACTCAATATTCCCTCCCCATGCAAGTCTTACTTATCTCATAGAATTTCATCTCTCCCAGATGACACTGTAAATGAGTCATTTGACACATTAAAGTGAAGCAGTTAGGGTTTTATTATGCTATTACACATTGCTGTGACAAGCTTCCCTAAAGACCTGATCCTAAATCACAATCCAGTTCTGGTTTGGGAAACTGATCCTAAATCACAGTCCAGTTCTGGTCTGGAAAACTGATCCTAAATCACAGGTCCAGTTCTGGTTTGGGAAACTCACACAACCCAGAGATAAACACATGAGAAAAAGCCACAGGGACCCTGCAGGTGAGACCTCCCACATGTAGGGTTGCACCTATTCAATACACAGGCTCCAGGAGCCAGACCTGTTCCATAGCTCTCCAGACCATGTTCAAGGTTTGATTTCTTTGTTTTCAGCCTCCAAAGGAGCCCCAAAATCAAGTCCTGGCACTTGGTGAGGTCTTCTGATACAGCCAAAGCCACCTGATTCCAACAGCACCAGCACTTCTTGGCTCAGATGATGGGAGAGCCCTGCTTCCCAGTTCCATCTGGTCAAACTGGAGGGTCTTCTAAGGCTGATCCATGCAGAAGAGGAGGGATCAGGGCAGGATTATGTAAACTAAGGCTCGAGGCCAAAATAAAGGAGCCTGCAGGCAGGGCTGTCGTCAGGGCGTAGCTCAGCTGTGCCTCCACGCACCGGCCCTTCCCTCCCTCCCTCCCTCCCTCCCTGGGACATTTTCACTCAGCGTGGCCAGGAGACTCTTGCAGAGGATGTTTGAAACTCCCAGAGCTGCCAAAAAGCCTCCAGTTAAAGCCCAGTGAGAGCTCATCATAAATCCACCCCAGTGAACCGCAGCCCTGCTCGGCTGCCTTTCTGGGTGAACCCAAAAATCATGAAAGCAGAGACCTCCCAGCAATTACACCCAAAAGGTTTCCTGTCTCTGCACGAATCTTTGTTTGCTTTGGGTTTTAGTGGTAGATGGGAGCACAGACTACAACTTGTGGGAGATAGGTTATTGCTGTTAAAGCAAAGAGCCTTTTTCCTTCCCCCCCGGAACAGATAAAGCACTAAAAAACGCTGCTCTGAAACAGCTTGGTCCTGCATTCACAGATGGCAGCAAAAATTAGCATTATTTATCAGTGGCTTTAGTCACTTTTTAAGAGAAAAGCAGATAAAGGAAGACATGCACCTGAGTTAAGCCTCCTTGCCCTTCCTTTTGCAACTAATACTTTAAAATGCAGCAGGGAAAGAGCGTTTTGCAGAGCTTTAGGAAACCACACTTTNAAAAACGCTGCTCTGAAACAGCTTGGTCCTGCATTCACAGATGGCAGCAAAAATTAGCATTATTTATCAGTGGCTTTAGTCACTTTTTAAGAGAAAAGCAGATAAAGGAAGACATGCACCTGAGTTAAGCCTCCTTGCCCTTCCTTTTGCAACTAATACTTTAAAATGCAGCAGGGAAAGAGCGTTTTGCAGAGCTTTAGGAAACCACACTTAAAAAAAAAAACAAACCAAAAACATTTACCCAAGAATGAGAATGAAAACAAGCAGAACAATAAGAGTCACGGAAGCTTGCTCTGAGGAGACAGCTGGGAAGGTGAAAGGAGGAAGCAAGCAAAGAAAACACATAGCATAAAGACAGAAATTAATCCAAAACAGCAGGAGAAGAATTATTAAGCCATTTTACATTCTTAAGGAAAGGAGATGTGATCACACAGTGCTGTTCGATGCCAAATGTGGCTGCGTTCGTGCACAAGTCACACCCCTGCAGAGGGCTCAGCCCAGCCCTGCATCTCCTCAGGACCTTGATCTCCGTGTCTCAGAACCACAGAGTGGTGAAGGTGAGAAGAAACTTCTGGAGATTGTCTGGTCCAGCTCCCTGCTCAGCAGGGTCACACAGAGCCAGCTGCCCGTGACTGCAGACAGATAAATGCTGAATATCCCCAAAGATGGAGACTCCACAACATCCCTGGACAACCTGTGCTTGTGCTCAGTCACCCTCACAGCCAAAACGTGTTCCCTGTGTTCAGAGGGACCCTCCTGTGCTCACTGTGTGCCCATGGCCCCTTGTCCTGTCCCTGGCCACCACTGGCTCCATCCTCTCTGCACCCTCCCTGAGGTGTTGATGCACAGGGATGAGACCCCCAGAGCCTTCTCTTCTCCAGGCTGAGCAGTCCCAGCTCTCCCAGAGATGCTCCAGTGCCCTCCCTGGGCTCTCCCCAGTCTGCCCATGTCCCTCTG
>VYZR01008073.1:33179-43933 GCA_013400675.1 Oxylabes madagascariensis
ACAACACGCGTATTGAGTAGTATTTAAAAAAAAAAAAAATAAAAGAAAGAAAGAAAGAAAAAAAACCCATTGAAAACCCCAACTACTTTTTCTGCTTTCTATGAAGAAAGGTCAGGAAACACCAACCCCCTATTTTAGCATGCAATTTTTTTTCCGGCTTCTGTAACTCTTGCCAAAATCCATTCTTTATCTAAGGCAGATAAAGAATGTGTTTAATGTAGAGCACCTTATTTTTCTAAACAACCACATAGCTTTCTGAAGGTTAACAGATGCACCAGAGGGAGTAACAAGACACTGAATTGAATCAGAAAGATCTTCTAAGTTTGATTGCTTTGTTATACTGCTGTTAGCTGCCATGCAACCAAACAAAACCAGTGCTTCTCTTCAGGAAAACTTTTGCCATATACATCAAACTCAGGAAAGTGAAGTGTCATGATTTAAGTTCACTACAGCTTACAGCAGCTCCTGTTTAGATATCTCCCAGGAATCTGTTTTCAAGGCAGAAATGAATGTCCTATAGTAAAAGAAATAGCACAACTTCACTCTAGCATCACTGTTACAGCAGCTGCGTCCCTCTGACATGGATGGATACTTGTATAGCAATGACACCAGAGTGGAAAGGATGGCTGTTGAGACCACACTCCACAGCTCCCCTGCACTTGGGACTAAACGTGCTTTTAAACAACATGGCTTTGGCTGTGTTTCACTGGGAGGTTAAGTTTACATCCTTCAACACCTAAGAAGCAGTATTGAAAGATAGGACATTGCTGTCTAGTGGTGAGTGCTTCCATGACATTTACCAGACTATGAGTTATAGCCCTCTAGTCATCAATTGTCTGCACAGAAGTGCCCTGCTGCACACTCCCATCAGTATCAGGCCTCTCTGGGCCTGCTTCCTCCCACACAGTGGAAGGGCCAAGTGAGCACGATCTTTGCAGTTTCCAGGGGAAGAAAATGGAAAGCAGAAGTCCAGCTACTGGAGTGATCAGTTTGAAGAACTAGATTCATTTGAGTTCCCCACCACCTCTGCTCTGATTTGGCAAGAGTTAAAGAAGTTAGAGGATTAGCAAAACAAATGTCCTGTTATTTTAGAAAAGTTGAGTCCTGGAATGATTGCTGCCAGGGGGCCACAGCAACAGAACAAACAAAAAGAGAGAGAGTCAGGGCAATTCTTTCCTATCAAGTTGGCATACACCCCAGAGATTGTTCAGCAATTCTCCTGAAGGATGAGTGAGAAAAAGTCAGATGTGGGAACATAGCCTTTCCTTTGCAAGCATCAGCAACCTTGTAAACACTGAGTGTAAGCGCTCTGAAGTGAGCCGGAACATGAAACCGGGCTGTGTTTCCAGCTGGTGTGTAGTGGTGTCATTCCACCCACAGAAAGCTGAGCTGCGTGGTACAACTCTCCTCTGGAGACTGTGCTCCCAGGTATCACCAGTACTTCCAGTTGCAACACAACTGCGTGCAGAGGCTCTGGGGGAATCTCCCTCTCAAGCCTGTATAGGCAATTGTTTCCTGACTGCAGCAGCTGGAGAACACAATTCCTTGTCTCTATTTTAGATCTCACTAGGGATGAGGTACTACACTTAGACAGGACACCCACAAATTGCTCTACCACAGCACTCAAAGCACTAGAAGAGGCATATTTGCTCCTTTTCAGCAATAAAAAAGTGTCAAAGGAAGGTTAGTTTTAACTTAACCACACAGGACTCCCTCTGAGCACCACGAGACAGAGCTAAACTCGAACAGAAACCAAACAGTTAAGCTGCATTCCTCGCAGAGTACCCATTAAAAGAAAAGCTCTTCTCTTTAGCAAACTTCAAATCCAGTATTCTGCAAAAGTGAATTAGAGTGGCTGGAACAGAGCTTTTCTAAAGCAGTTTACATTGGACAGATCACAAGAACAATAATCACAAAACATGCTTTCTGTGAACCTTCCAAATTATCGCATTTCTTCTTTTGACAACTGAAAACATTCATAGGGTGGGGGGAAAGTCTGAAATCTGAAGGATAAGTGTAAGGCAGTTTTAAGAGCTGATGATCTGAAATAGGAACAAAAGCAAAAAGAAGAAAAAGAAAGGAAAAAAAAAAAAAAGAAAGAAAGAAAGAAAAAGAAAAGACAGGCCTTTTGAGTATAGCCCAAACCCACATTGATAGAAAAAAATCAGATATTTTCTTGGTGACAAATTTCAAAAGCACGACAAGAAAGACAGCTACTTACCTCAAAATTTATAGCTATGAGAAAAGTCTAGTTATTCATATCACTGTAACGTCCAAGTAAAATCAGTACCTCATTATTCTGATCAAACACGCAGGAATGTCTGTTCAAGGGCAGTCCTTGCCCAGGCACATTGCAAAGCAACTGGATAAACCAGAGAACAGGAGGAGGAAGCGTGATAAAGAGAAATCCTGGGTGAAGCCAGTCAGCAAAGAGCTCAGGGGATGCTCTTTTATGCCCTCAGATTACCTGCCATAAATTTCTGACGTGTCAGGTGAGACTTGTCGTTGTACGCTGGTCTTTTTGCACTTACAGACCCGCAGTGCTATTAATGCTCTGGCAGTTTTGCCGGCTTTCTTTCCCATAGGCAGGCACTCGCAGATTTGGCATGACAGAGTGACCCAAATCATAGAGCTAACAGCCAGCAGAACCTACTCTGCTCCACAGCCTAGAAGCTTTTCTTCATCCCTGCCTCACTTTAAAAGGCATCTCAACTGCATCGGAGTCACGTCCTTTCCAAGAGAGGGACAACCCCAAATTCCAATTTCCAAATACCCTACAAGACCTCCCTTCACTAGGTCCTCCAAATTGTTGTTCTTCCACCCCAGGCCTGCACTGAATCCTCCCTGCACACCTACTTCTCACCAGGGGTGAGGTCTGCGACCCCAGCTGGCTCCCGACACACCGTGCTGTGTGCCCCTCCTCCCTGCAGTGACCTCCGCTGCCTTCCTTGCAGGAGAGGGGTGGGCACCACAGATACCCGTCACCTCTGCCTTCCTGCTCTGTTTTGGGCCTGCTCTCAAACTGCAAATCCATTGCTGGTGCACCCACAGACAGCCGCTCTTCCTGAGCAAATCCCTTTGCATTGGTAGTGAAGTCTGGAAATGCAAAAGCAAGGACATTTTTCAGATGATGTCTAAAAAAAGTATCTTTTGAGCCCAAATACACCTTTACATACTTTTGGTCTCTTCAGGACTTTAAACAGGAAAATTAAGATTTGAGCATGGTGGGCTTAAAGATAATTTACTGACACTAAATTTGAACAACACCCTGAGTTCCTGATTTTTCTTTCTTTGGAAGCTGTTGCATTTCCACCCTGACTTGTATGGAAGCTGAACATTTAAACTGTATGGTTTGATGTGACTATGTAGGTCATTTAATTACTCTTCATTTTTCACTTTGAGTGCACATTGCAAAACTGGATATTTGCTGAAATCAAATGGACTTTTTGTTTTGTTTTGCTCTGAATAGCTGACTTCAGAAACTAATCAGCAAGGCTCAAATGACAGATTTAGCACGTCTTCGGCAGTTTAAAATTTCTTCTGTATTTGAACGTGCAAGATTTCAATCCACTTCTCATTGCTATCTGTTCTTCTGAAGTTCAAATATGTCAGTATTTCCTGGAATGCATATGAGCATTACAAATAAAATCAGATTGAAACTCACTTCCAAAAAGTTTGGCATTATTGAGACCTGCTTTTAAGTGTAGGCAGATTTAATGTTCATTTGTGTCCAGGAAGTTCAGAGGGCTCCACATGCACACCTTGAAAGCAGAAACAAACCATCTGAAATTAATGAGGTAAGTGTGGGTTCCATTTTTTTATCTGGGAAAGGTAGAGTGAAAAGTTCAAAACCAAAAACTTTATAAAATCAGGACTATTAATTAAATGCTGAGCCAGAATGTATCAAAGGCAAGAAATTAATTCCATGTGCTCCACTTGGCATGGGATCAGGCCCTTCATTTGAAATTTTGCAGAGTGAGGAATATGGAAAACAACATAGTGTTACCTTCTGCTTTTTAAAGGGCAAAGTTTCTTGTCCACTCTTCTAGAGAAATTCTCCAACTGGGGAAGCAGTGACTATACATCTCCAGATCTGGGAACTGATCTGGAATAATTGCCTAGGTAATTTGAACACATTTTCCAATGTGTTCAAATTAATTTATAGTTGGACGTCCCTGGGTTCCTCCCTGCCTCGGCTGTAGCGGTAACTATGCTTGATGGTCTGTCTGTGTGTCCCTCCTCCCCCATGTAATTTCACCCCTCTGCTTGGTAACCACCAAGCACACTCCAGTGACCAAACAATGGAGTGTCTAAGGTCTTCCTGCAACCCTACTAAAATTTCTCCACAAGGCTAGCCCAGGCCACTGCTAGTGCTCTCTGCCTCTTCACGGCTGGTATCATTCACCACACCTTTAAAGCTATGTGTCACTATTTACCTACCACAAGGATTGATGGCGGCAACATGTATATATGACAGACTTTTCTAGTATACCAAGGCCATTCCCTTCCTTCCCATTCTATCCCTTTCCCTCTTTTATTTCTTCTCCTATAATTTCTCATTTGATTTATTATCTCTTTTCCATTTCTTTTCTCTTTTCTGTTTTCCTTTTTTTCTTATTCTTCTTTTTCCTTTCCTTTTTTAATTTTCTTTTTTACCTCTTGTCTTTTTTTTCCCTACTTTTTTGCCTTGCCTTTTTTTCTATTTTTTCTCTGCCTTAGATGTAAAACCTTCTCCTTTCAGCTTCTACTGGTGCTGTCAGTAGTTCTTCCTGGGAGTATACGTTGCAGCTAATCTCCTTAACCTTAAATTCACTATTCCAGTCAGAAAATGAGATTAACTTCCTGAACTTTTTGCAGTTGCTGCCAGAAAGGCCAAAGTCTAAAAGCTTGTGATCTCGTTTTTATACGTAAGCAACCACTAGGTACAAAGATACTATCTGTTTATACCCAAATGATCTGTGGAGGTCTTTCACAAGCCCTTTGGGGAGGCTTCTTTCTGTTTCAGTAATGGGAGATTGGGAAACTGCGGTTGTTCATATTGGTTTTACAGGAAAAATAGAATGTCCTCACTTTGCAAAAGAATTTAACTTCTCTGCTATGCTGCAACACATGCATTTTTAAATCAACACAATGCCTTTGCAAGACAGACAATAGATTCCATCTGTCTAAACAGATACGGCCTCTGCTATCAGGTCAGTTAGCAATCTTTACTTTGTCCTTCTGAATGGAAAGTACCAAACCACATACAGATAACCTAAAGGAAGGGAATGGGACTTGCCCAATATTGAACAGGAAATCTGTGGCATGCAGATTTTCTGATAGCCCTCAGTTTGCCCAACAACCACTGGACCAGTCCTCTTCACGTGAGAATAAATTCTTAAAAGCTATGGGAGTCAAAAGAGCTATGATAAGTTCCATCCTTCCAAGAAGTACTACAGTATCTGCTACTACTAATCTTCATCCTCCCTTAAGAGTTTTGTTTCTCTCTCCTTTTTTTGTGAAGAACTTGAAGAATCGTCTTTGATTTTACTAGTAGAAAGAGGTGGGAATGCAGTTAAAACTGTTTTCAGTCACACAGTGCTTATTTTCATACCACCATAAATGTTCACACCCAACCTATTCAACTGCATGCTGCATAACATGAAAGAGAACCTTTTTCAATTTAGCTAATAGCATCAGCTTGATCCCAGCATCCACTGCTGATATCAACAACCAGATATTGCAAAATCATCATTATAATTCACTTCCTAGAAGTTATTTTTTATTAGTTATTAGTTATTAGTCTAGTTTTCCTAGAAATAACTTCTAAAAATATCAGCTCCCTAAAGCTAAAAGAAGCAAGATGGACAATTCCAGGCCTGCAATGAAGCCAGCAATGACCTGCATTTTGTTCCATGGACAAATATGTACAAGAGATATTGTCAACTCTGTATCAAAAATCTTGCTATAGCTTCTTCTCAAATAGCATCTAGGTACATTGTTCCATCATAATATAGAAAATATAATTCTGAATTTTTAAATTGTTCTTGATTATTTTAGGGTCTGATTCTGGAGTTTTTTAAGTGTTCAAGGCTGGCAATAGTCAACAGTTCTCACAAAAAAGCTACACAAAAAAGGTCAGAATTCCTCTCTTCTTCAAACACAGTTCAGTAAATTAGTATTCTACTAATGTCACTAACACTGCTAATAGCATGGTCATTTAGGCAAGTATACATATAAAGCCTTGTGTGGCATTTGATGCAAGAAACACATCAATTTTTATGTTATAATTTAAAGTGAAAGTGCAATGACCCTTCCAAAGAAAACTCGAATGATTTAAGGCTTCTGGATCAGAGCACAGAAAAGGCTGAGATTTTTTACCATAGGAACTTAAAGCAATGAGGCTTTGTGTACCTGGAATGCACAAATTCATGGTATTGAGGTTCAGGCTACAACCCTACTGAAATCAATATGAATGCCCCTTCATTGCCTTTAAAGGACAGTGGATTATGTTTTTAATTGTCCAATATTTATGGCACAAAATAGATCTGTAATGTCGCGGGGGTCTTCTCGCCCGNCACTACATCGTAATGTGTTCAAACAGTTTTCATGCTTTAGGAGAATGAATTAAATGTTCAGAAGTACAATGTTTTGGAAATCTGTGCTCTAAAACTTCACAAATGCAGCTGTAAATGCAAAGGAGAGAGAACAACCAGTGCATTAGGAGAAATTTGAAGAAAGCAAGTCCATAAAACTACACAAAATGAGTCAGCAAACAGGACAGGCGCTTCAAAAGTATTAACAATTGCAAATTTGTTAATGAATTAATACTTCTACCAATTTAACATCATTGACTAAAAGTAACCTGCCTCACTAGGTCTTCAGATGAACTTCAGGTAGTTCATATTGTTTAGCAACCAGGATCTGTGGTCATTCAGTTTGGTCATGTAAACTTTTGTCAGATCTGCTAAATCAGAACTGTTCTACGGAGGTACAGGGAGACTTGGGCTGAACTCAAGGCCATCAGCCCAACTATCATACTACAGAATCAGGAGTTTTCTGTCAACACAGATGCAACTAAGTCTCAAGCAGTGTTTTCTCTCTTTTACCCTAGTTATTCTTAAGCTTCTTTCTCTATCTCAACCTGTTCTCCATCAAACATGGAGAGTTAAGTAGAATGGACATGATACAATGAGTGGGCAGAACTGCCCTGAGTACAGGCAGTTGGACAATGTGGTTTGTTCCTGAAGAATTCAGAAAAATGGTACCCTAGTAACACCTGTAGAGGTTTGTAGAGTGACTGTTTCATTATCCCATTTTTCTCAGACTTAACTGTATAAGCAGCACTGTATACTCACAGGATGAACGCAAGTCATATATCACTGGTGTCCTAAGGCCACCTGGCCTGAAGATGATAAGGACATGAGACACTTAAACTGTGACTTGCAGAAAACTCTGCAGTGGCTTTCTTCAATCAGTGCTTCCACTTTTCTGCTAAAAGTCCTTACTGTTGGCTTTGGGAGAGGTTTTGATGAAAAGACCAAAAAAAAAATTACCGGAGAACCGTCACTTTTCTCACATGTTTGCTTTAGTCAAGGCTCAATCCACCAGGAGAAGACAGTCTCAGTGGGAAATGTACACACAGCTCTGCATTTTTATACACAACTTTTTAATGTGAAACTTTACCTTCTCCTTGGATCTCCAAGAAATGAGAGCTACATATGCATTCCTCTACCAGGTTACACATCTTCAAATTTCTTTTTATACTTAAAAGGTCTTTTGGCTAGTTTGGGGTAGTTGTTAGACAAATATCGAAAAAGCTGACACACAGAAGCAATTGCAGTGAAGTGAGCTCCTCCCCAGTCTGCTTTCCTGAGTACCTTGTAAATAAGCAGTGTGATACTGCTTGCTATAAATTAAACCATAGTGAGTTTTTTCAAGGCAGGCAGTTTAGTATACTCTTCACACTATGATTTTTAAGAATTTCTTGATAACTAAGGACTAATTGGTACTTACTAATTCATTCTTAGTTGTAACTCTAGGCAATAGAAAAAAACCTGAAAATCAACAGCTTGTCTCCACCTTAACCCTTGCTTGGGTCCCCCTTCATTGTTTGGCACTGTCTGAGCCAAAAAATAGATCTTCTTTCAAAAGTTTTATGTGCCCTTGCCATATGTGATCCCAGGCATTTTTCTTATGTCTGTTCCAAATTCTAGTCACAATAGAAAAATACAGTAATTGAATAGATTGCTTGTCAGCTTTAAAAAGGTGACTGTATCACTGTTTATCACTGTATTTTTGTCACATTGGCCAGTATCAGGGAGGCCTCTGTGTAGGGCGGTTACTTGATCCTACAGGAACTGCTCTAAGATTGGCTGGGTTTTTTTCACCCGCTAATAATCTTTAGCATTTCATCAGGCCACATTAAACTCAATGTACAAGCAGTTAAGAAAAGTACTGTATCTGGCACTGTTTAATGTCACTGACATGAAATGTGAGCAGCTGTGCCAGCATTCCTGAACTCTGAAAGTACTTTACCTTTCCTCTGTCTTGGAAATTAAATACATTTTAATATGTTTTGGGGAAATAAATACATTTTAGTACAGCACTATAATGTTAGGAAGGTCAAAGGATTAACTGTGTCTTGTCATCTAGATAGTAAAAGAAATCAAGACCATTTTAATCACAGAGCTGTCTAGCTGCCTTTTATCTCCAGGTTCACCAGGGCTGAGGATTTACAGTGCTCTCTCTGTGAGTGGCAGAGTTATATGGCAATTTAACGAAAATGCTCTCCCCAGTTTTTGAGTACACATGCACACTCCCTGGAAGAACTATTTCTGACTGCTATTTTAGCCTCAACATATTGTCACTAGACATGTTTGGGACAAGCTTTAATCTCTGAAGAAGCAAGACCAAAATTCTGGTTAATATCATCAGACATCAATCTATTTCAATGAACCTAAAAGAAAAGGATTTTCATATTTTGTATGTAAGTCAAAGATAGGGCTATTTTCCCTTTCTCTGCGTTGTTTGTTTGTTTGTTTGTTTTTATTAAAATATATAAAAATGACAAAATAACATTTTTATTTTGATTTTATAGACTTGAGAAGAAAAAGAGCCTTTCCCTTCATCACAATTAAGTGATCCTCTTTAACAGACCATTCTTCATATCAATATGGCTTCACTGACCTTTGCACGTTAGCTGGATCACTGCTGAGGCTGGTGAGCTTCTGATAGTCAGCAGATTGTACCTCCTGGCCACTAATCAAAAAAGACGTACTTTTGTATGTCAGTTCCAGGACACCCATTGCAGACAAGCATGGAAGGACTTCCCAAGTACACGGGAAGGTTCTGGGGAAGAGTTACAAGGAACAAGATCCATGCAGGAACAAGTAAAATCCATTACTCTCCATTTCACTGTTATTTGATTGGAATTTTCTTTTGATGTATTAAAATATCCCTCAGTGAGATCCTCGGGCTATGCAAAATCCTCCTGACTCTGCCTGACCGGTTTTGCAGTCTTCTGGGTGATTTATACTTGGTCTAGAGCTTTACTAGCTTGCATGGAAAAGAAAGGAAGACAGTTATATGAGGAGGGCTGAGGAAATAATTTTAATAGTGAAGATAATACAAGAACAGTAGGATCCCCCAGTGCAGAGAATGGAGCCAAAGTGGCTATGGACCATGGCATCAAGAACAAATGCCATAACAGAAAGCTCCTTTTCCAATGATAGCTAAAGCTTCCTGGTAATCACCTGTAAGTGGGTTCAGTTTGTAACAAGACAACAAATGTGTCCTGTATCGCTCTTTTGCTTTGGGGGACTTTTTCTTCATTTTTTTTTTAATACGGTGATGTATAAATCAAGTCAAATTAAAGCAAATACCACACACACACTCACATCATGGCAGCACCAGAAGATTCTTTTCCAGTTAAGGCAGAGAAAACAAACATTCATCACCCGAGGCAGCTATGTATAGTCATCACAAACTACATTTATTCTTCGAAAGTGGAGGGGTCTCAGTTTATGAGTTCCAGAATCCCATGTGATGGTCCATATTTTGCGGTACAAGAGAAAACCATTTTGAAATTACAATATTGTCAAAATGCAACTGAGCTCTAGAGACACCTATTCATGAAGATTCTTGGAAAGAGTGCAGTAAATTTCTTTCTGAATATTTTTTTCTGCATTTATTTGTTCATTTTTAAAGGAAATATGCTTTAAAAATCTTAAATATTATCATGGTAATTATTAAGGCTTCTTCCAAATCATCCAAAACCAAAATACCAAACCTTATGAAAGGGTAAAACTTCATGATCAGATGTTGGAAGATAAAGGACTTTCTAGCTTCCAGACACCCACCTATTTAAAGGCTTCCATTTATTTCTGACTTAAAAAGTAAGCATCAGTCTGTGTGTGAGTGTTTGACTTAAACACTGAGAAATGGTATCTGGATTTCTCCTGTTGCAGTAACTACCGGAGGTGAGGCAAAATAATGTCTCCGATTATCCCTTTAGGCATTTGACTGTCAACACAGCAAACTGCTAAGGAAAAACACTAATGAAAAAAAGAAAGGGAAACACTCTTTGCGTGTGAACTCTGCACAAAATACTTTAGGGAGTTTAAAGCCCAATATTCAGCTTATTTAAACCAGCATTACTATGTTAAAGTTAAAGCAGCTCTGCCAATTTACTGTAGCCAAGGATGTGGTGATTAGCTATTTCCGTTGCTTGGAAAAGCACAGGAAAAAAACCTGATTTTTTTTAGAATTCCTGT
>VYZR01008082.1:11485-27207 GCA_013400675.1 Oxylabes madagascariensis
GCAGCATAAGGAAGTGTTTTCTGGATGGACAACAATAGATTGTCCAATTTGCACTTTTAAATTTATTTTTTGAAAATGCTTTTTCCCTAGATGCTATTATTGTTATTAGAGAGATCTAGTACTCGCTTGATTTCAGAACACAGGCACTTAACAACATTTTTATCAAGAGAAACTGTCATATGTTCTCCTAAATCTCCTCCCTATTACATGACAAATTTAGTCCCCTTAAAAAAATTGTCAGTCTTGTATGGATCAAAACGAAGCAAAAATATGACTTTTGTCTTGTTCTCGTCTGTCATGAGTTTTAAACAGGTGGTATTTTGCCTTTGTCATCACTTGCTGCAAAATATACCTCAGAATGACTGTACAACACATGGTTTCATTGAACTATGTGACTTACTTTTCTAGTCACTGGTACATAAGTTGTGATGGAGAGAGAAGGGTTCTATACAAGAGTTTAAAATTCCTCAGACTAAAACCTTCAAATGTCATCCACATATGAAAAATGACTGAAACCCATAATGTGAACAAATTGATTAGCATGTTCAGTGACAGGTTTTTGGATCCATATATTAATTTTCTTTGCCAAACATATTCTAAAAAGTAATATAGTGAAACAGACAAGCTGGAACATCCCAGATGATCCTTAGACTTCCTAACATTATCTGTTGTGCTGTTAAAAGAGGTTTGTTTACTCAGGCTGAGAAGATATTATTTGTATAGCTGCTGTCAAATCAAATAAGCTGGAAGAGATACACTGTCTGAGGAGTACTGGAGTGGGCAGCTCATCTTTTTCTTCTTCTTTGAAACAGTTGTACATACCAAGTGTCCTAATTTCCTGTGCTCTGATTTGTTGGATGGTATTTATTCATTGGAAAAGACGAAAAAAATGAAATAAAAACTGGAAAGATATGCTAACCAGTTAATGGGGATAATAAAGATGATGACCAGCAAAAACCAAAAAATATTCTATGGTGTTACACTTTTATATTATTCTAAATTGTTTTTTACTGAGATCAGTGTCTTTATAACTGAATACCATGCAAGTATTCAGTTGCTCTCACTGGGAGAAAAGTGAGCTCTGAGCTGCTCAGAACAATGCTTTTATGGTAAAGAGTTAGTGGTATTTTTATCATTTCATTTGGAATTGAGCAGAGTCTAAGGAACAAAGAGAAAAATATTTTATAATAAAAAACACAGCGACAAGTTGGGAAGAGGGGTTTTCAGCAGTTCAAAAAGAAACATCTTAAGATGGCATGAAGAGTCTGAGGTCTGCTTATATTTCTATAAGGAATGGCTTTGTGTACCTATTTGGGAAGAGTAAGACAGTTGTTTAATAAGAATCTTACAGGAATAAGCAGAAGTTGAGTGTCGGAGTAACTAAAGCTTGGTCTGACAGTGATGTCACAAGCGGGACATTAAAATAGCCTAAGAATGGGAAAAGAAAGAGAAAAGATATAGCTATTAAGGGTTGAACAAGTATTAACTACAAGGGAAGCAAATGAAAAGACAGTAGAAAAAAGACAAAAACCTGCTGGCATGGAATAAAAAAATGTAATAAAAATGCAGAAGCACAGTTGTACTGAGGTATGACAAGCAGACATCCTGAGACGTTTTGGAGGAGCATAGCTTAAGTATGCATTCTGCTTCATGCCAGACTGTGCTGCATAAAGGGCTTAGAGAACACTTTAGAGGCGAGGCAGCAGCTTCTCTTCTGCCTCACGTGCCAGGCCACAACTGACATATGGAGTCCAGACCAAGGAGGCAGCTGCAGCCCTCCCATGGCAGTGTATGAGACAGGAGTGCCATGACAGGAAAATGTGAAGCATGAATTAGTGAGTGAATTTAATGCTCTGGACCTGAGTATGTGTGAATGATTTAATTGCCATATACATATCTCATAAAAGAAATTGTGCAGGGTGTTAATATGTAGAATTCAAGGTAGCTGTCCAGTAGGACATCTTGAATGGTAATATATCAGATCCTTTCATAAGTCAGAGTAGTAGACAGTGTCTCCACTGCTGGACTTCTGTCTCTGAAGCAGATGAAAAAGGGTGTGGTTATTCCATTGTTGGGTTCTCCAGATGGGTGGCTAAAGCTGAATTGCCGGTTGGAACACGATGGTGCCAGGAGGTCTTGGGAGACTGCTAGTTGACACAAGTGATATAGAGGCTTTGCTAATGTTTGAGATAGTTGATGGGCTGTGCCTAGGCTCTGAAACTGTTTTGTTTACTTGGGAAGGTCTCTGGTCCCAACTTCATTCCAAGCTAGGGCACGAACATTGTGTCATGGTGCTACCGCACATCAGGCTCAGAAGACTGCCTAGCAATTCTGGCAGCAATATTAATGTGCTGCTTGTGATTTCTATATTTTTCTTTTCAAGTACACTTGACTTTATTTCACCCTGAATCGTAACTGCAAGGATTTTCAGGGAAGATAGACATTGTCAGGGAAGAAAATGATGTTGAGCCTCAAGGGAGCACAGTGAAACTGAGACAGAGTGTAGGAAGGATCTGACCAGACTAGAGGGAGCAGTCAGTCCAAGAGAAAGTGCTCTGAGTGTCCAGGCTGTCACTTTATTAATACCTCGGAGAAACCAAACCGATGTTTCATATCTTAGCAGTTTTGCTCTGACAACTCTTTTCTTGGCTCAGAAAGGCTGGTGCTACAGGAAATCCCCAGCACTAAACTAAATCTGCTCCTACTTTGCAGATGTAAAGCATAAAAACCAAAGAGCATATTGAAATGTAAATGCTTTTTAAAAGACGTATTGTTATCTCCTTTACAAGCAGGGAATTTTACCCAGTAGCAGGTGTTTGAGGGGCCTGAGAGCACCTTTGCCCCTATGGTTTGGCCCCCAGAGGCAGGTGAGCACAGCTGGTGAAGAGGGGAGAAACTCCAGGTTCTGTGTGTCAGCCACAGGCAGGGCCAGCCCCTGGCACCGTGGAAACATTCCCAGCTGTGGCTCCTGGCTGGGCCTGACTGAGCTCCAGCTCCCACCACCCCCAGCCATGTGCCCTGATGTGGGCTGGCACCCTGGCCTGGCCTCAGCCTGCGCCCATCCTCAGGAAGGTGCCCAGGGCTGGGGCTGTCCCTGTAGCTGGGGCTGTCCCTGTGCCTCAGCTGCCCGGCTCCTGGCTGGATGGGCAGTGCCAGGCTCATGCTTCAGGAGCCTGCAAACGTGGGCAGCTGCTTTCACTGCCCCTGCCTCTTGTGACGGTGCGGTGCCCAAGCAGCTTCGTCAAGGGCCAGTGAGACGCTTCAGGAAGCCCCATGGCAGCAGCTTTGGTGAAGTGTAATAAATATATTAGAATAATTCGTGTAGATTTAGAAATAGGAGCTTGGGACGAATGCAAACACCGAGGGCCCCCGAGGTTCCTCCGCGGAAAACAAAAGACTAATCGCTCTAGCCAACAGCCATCCCCCCCGGCCCGGTTGCAATTAAGGCAGCCATCTCCCCGGTGGTGAAATCAGCTTCTCGTGGCAAGGCGCTCCCCACTCCTCTGGCACCTCTGAAAAGAAGAACCCTCGGGCTGATACCGGACTGNGAGAATACCAAAAGCAGCGATTTCGGAGAAAGATATTCGGAGCAACCCAGACAAATTTATAATCCCCCATTCCAGAAAAATAACAAAAGACTGTTCAAGCATTCACGTAGTTCCCGCAAACCATGAATTTGTATAGAAAGGACATTTGAAATTAAAATGAACCCGTTGCATCTTTTAGTTTGAAACAGTATAAAAGTGCATCCCGAGCTCCCCATCTTCGGTGAACTGTCAGGGCTTAGCTTTATGCTGATCTCTGGAAGACACCCCACACTGATTCCCGGGCTCGGTGATGCATTAATTGATTATTGTCAAATTGATTATTGTGGCTGAATTAATTTTTCTAATTGGCGTCATAATAAATCATTATTATTATTAAGAATTGGCTATCTCATTTATAACAGAAGGAAGGACACATGCTGCACTGCCCCTCAGCATACGTGCCATTTAGGAAGCTGTCCTGGGTTGATTGGGTGAATAGTTCTTTCTTTTTTCCTTTTTGTGGCTGAAAGGCACTTTTCAGGATTAAGATTTTAAAAGTCTCCGGGGACAAATCATCTCTAATAACAGCTGATCCAGGGGGATTTTTTTCTCTCTCCAAATATTGCTAGAGTTTAAACTTCTGCAAGCAAAAGCAAAGAAAGTGAGGGGAGACCTTAATGGAAGAGTAACTGACACATGTACATACTTCTGGTGCCTGAAAGCTGAAAAGGTTTCTAGAATCTGAGATACTTTCATCACAATTCCAAAAATGTGACTTTTTAGTGTTTCTCCATTTAGTTAATGCGGTATTTTCCTGTTCTTATTGAATAAATGTAAGAAGTGATCCTTAGATATAACATGATTAACTTGGTTACTCATAATTAAAACGTTATCTGTCACTGTCCATAAGAAAAGTATGTACATTTACCCAGGGAGTGGGGATGTGCTGGTCATGTTGAAACAGATACCATTTCTTCTATTATTGTGGTTTTTTTGTGACTTTAATTCTATATTGATTATATGAGAAATGTTCTTTAGGAATGATACTATAACAAGATTTTGCTAGATTTTTTTTTTATTTAAACTTTCTCTTCTTGATTTTGTTTCCTTAACCAGGTTGAATAGACCTAAACTACTTAACTTCTGTGTCTAGGGAGCCTGTGGTGTCTCTGAGGCTGAAACATGATACATCAGAACAAGGCTTGTGAAATGACTGTCAGTTTCTAATGTTTCTTCACTTCTGTTGGTAACTATAGTCAGAGGACTCTAGGCTTAACCATTGTTTTAGATTAAAATATTACTAACTGTAATAAAAATTATATTTTGTTAAGCAATAGCATTTGCTTATGTAAGTGTTAATAGCTTTATTTGTTCATCTTTCCCTCTTCTGTTGAGATGGCTTTTTCAGTGGAATGAATGATACACTATAGGTTTTTTAAGCTTCGAAGCGACTTTCAAAAAAGACTTTTGAATAGAAGTAAATCAGGAACTCCAGTCATTCACCAGGCAGCATTTTTCTGTGAGACTTGGAGAAGGAATACCAAATTTTTGCATAATTCTCTCCTGTAGTTGCATTGTTTTCAGACTACCTGTAAAACAAAGAATTTAATTCCTTGCAGGAGAGGATGCCTAAGGAAAAATAACTGGAAAAGAACATATGTTATTCCCCTGAACTGCTTCCCTGCCTTTTGCTGTGTTCAGGTCAGAGTAATTCATTACCCTGATGTGATGTTTTTTTGTTTACTAACTTTTCAGCTGATCTTTCTTTCAAGTTCTTGTTAGTTTCTCTTTGAATCTATGTACATATCTTGCACCTAGCATAGATTTTGGCTCACTGTTCTACTAGTCTGATACCAATTCAGAGATCAACCATTTACTTTGGTTTGAATTTGATTCCTGCTGTCTTCATATGATGACCTATAATTATTTTGCTGGAAGAGAAAATGAGTTTTTGATCCCTATCCACTCTTTTTATGGCATTCCTGATTTTGTAGACCTTTATTACATCAATGTAAGCCACCTCTTGCCCACATTGAAGGGGATCAGTCTTACCCATTTTCCATATGGAATTGTCTGCTTATATGGGTGTTGGACATTTTTGGTAATCCTTTCTGCCTTTACCTGAACTGTTTCCAGTTCAAAAATAACATCATTCTGTTCCTTATTTCCTTATCCATACTTTCAGAGTTTTGTTGCCAGTTGTTTAATACACAGTTAATGTTTACTCTACGTAGATTTTCCATCCTTCAACCTTGCTTGATTTAATCAGTCTTGATTTATGTGAAAAAGCAGGTGACAACAATGAAAATGTGATGGTTGAAAAGGCTGTATTAAGTATGCTCAGACTGAAAGATTTCCATGGAACATTTAGTCTCCTATTTGAAAGGAATGATAGTAGATAATGAAGCATATTTTCTCATAAGAATTAATGTATTTGAGGGGCAATGAATACAGGGACTGGAATACAAGCCTAAATACTTAGATGGTATACATGATGTGGAGGATGGTGTGACAGAAGGAAGATCACAGCTGAAGGAGGAGAAGGCTTTTCACCTTTCAGAAGTGGTTACTGTTCTAGAAAATCTCTTCCCCTTCAGGCAGAAAATACAGTGATGGTAATGGTTCAATTTAATAGATGAGGAAGCTGCCAGAAAAGGAACACCTCCTCAGGCTGACAGTCCTGATTATTCTGCTCCTCTCTACGTCCTACACATTGCATTTTAAGACAGTGTTACTAAGCTGTGTTCATTTCTCTAGTCTTTGCAAACATCCCCCACTTCTGCATGAAATCCTACTATAAAAAGTGATTTCCCATCTATTGACTTACTAACTTCCACTTTCTTTATAAACATCTTGGGGATGACTGCATATTGCTCTGAGAGGAGCAGGTTAGAATGCACACAAAATTCAGCATGTGAACTGTACTGTAGATTTGTGCAGCAGCATCATGATACTTTGTGTTTGTTCATAGAATTACAGCGTCACAGAATGATTGATATTGGTAGGGACCTCTGGTCATCTGGTTCAGTTGCCCTGCTCAAGCAGAATCATTTAGAGATGCTTGACCAGGACCATGCCCAGACATTTTTGAAAATCTCCAAGAATGAATACTCTGCAATATCTCAGGACAGACGACCTGTGCCAGTGATTATCACCTTCATAGTGAAAAAGTGTTTCCTGATGTTCAGAGGAAACCTTCTGTGTTTCAGTTTGTGCCTACTGCCTCTAGTCCTGTTACTGGGCACCTCTGGCAAGCGCTCTACCCTCTTTCCACTTTCCTTTCAGGTACTTATATGTTTATAAGATCCTGTCTGAATATATTTTTTCCTGGGCTAAACAGAGAAAGGGTACTCCAATCCCTTCACCATCTTTGTGGCCTTGGACTCTTTCTGTTATGTCCATGTCTCTCTTGTACTGGAGAGCCCAGAACTGGACACAATACTCCAGTATTGCTGGCCTCACCAGCAGTGCACAGAGGGGCAGAATATCCTCTCAGTCTGCTGAAACGTTCCTCTTTATGAATCTCAGGATACTGTTGGCTTTCTTTGTAGCACGTCTGGTTCATGTTTAACCACATATCCACCAGGGTCCTGAGGTCCTTCTCTATCAAGATATTTCCAGTTGCTGTCCACCAACACATACTGGTGCATGAGTTTTTTCCTCTCCAGTGATTTCCACTTGTTTAACTTCATGAACTTCCTGTTAGCAGACATCTCCAGCCCATTCAGGTCCCTCTGTATGGCAGCAAAATCCTCAAATGAATCACCACTCTTCACAGTTTTGTGTCATTAATAAACTTTCTAAGGGCACCCTGCCCCAGCATCCAGATCATTAATGGTGTTGAACTGGACTGGGCTATGTATTGACCCAAATTATATCGATAGTTATTGGTCTCCAACTAGATTTTGTGCTGCTTATCACCCCACCCTGGAGGTGGTGGTGTCATTTGTGCCAGTTCTGACAATTTTCAAATCACCTTGCTGTCTGCTCATTCAGCCCATTCTTCAATAGCTTCTCTGTGAGGATCTTACGGGACACTGTCAAAGGCCCTGGTGAAGACAAGGTAGACAGTATCCATTGCTCTCTTCTCATCTACCAAACCAATCCTTTTGCCACAGACATTTATCAAGATGGGTAAGAATTAGTTCCCATTGGTGAATCCATGCTAACTACTGCTAATGATCTTTTCGTCCTTCATGTACCTGAAATGTTCTTTATTTCTGATCTGCCCCACCAATTCAATCTCAGCATTCACTGGCCTTGTTCTCAGTGAGATGACACAGGATGCCAATCCCCCTCCTGGCCGCTCCAGCTGCCCAAACCTGCCCTGCTCCCTGGCTGGGGGCAGAAGGACAGACATGACCAGTGAGGCTCCTGCCCTGATGGATCCCCGGTCTGTGCAGGTGCCTGGCCCCAGTGAGCTGCTGGCCCTTGCTGAGACAGGACACAATCCTTCTTGGTGATTCTACAAGGATTTCTGGAGAGGATTTTGCTGTTATGGCTTTAGATGAAAACTTTATTATTAGTTTTTATTCTTTTCACTATTTGCTTCTCAAACTCTTGTTTGACCTTCATAGTATTACTTTTTACATCTACATTGTCAAAATTTATCTGGCTTTTCATTTTCTTTATGTCTGTACAACATTTTAAAAAACACTTTCTGGTTTCTAGTACTGTCTTTTGCTTTGCTGAATAGCCATCCCGGCTTTATATTTTCTAAATGTTTTTTAGCAGATGATATGCACTGTTTCTGTGTTTGCTCTATGGCATCCTTCAGAAATTTTCATGCTCTGGGAAGGGTTTAATTCTCTTATGAATGTCTTCTGCTTACAGACAAGGCTTTCTCTCTGCTCTGAAGTAAAGCACAGTGGTAGTACATTGCTTGGTCTTTGTTCATCCTGTTGTGGTGTTGAAACTACATTTATATTCCCATCAGGTTTGGACAGTGGTACTTCTATAAACTTTACCCTGCAAGACTTTTACTACATTTTTCACACAATTCACTGACAAGGTTATTGCATATTTCAGTTGTTTTTGTAATTCTTTGAGGAAATATCACGCTAGTTTGAATCCCCTTAGGTTGAAAAGGAACTGAATTTAGCAACTCCAGAGTATGGATGAACTCTCTAACAATCAAGCTGTTGTATAAAGACGAGTAGCAATTCCCTCCCTGTAAAATGGAAGGAATGATCTTTATTGCATTCTTAAAAAAAAAAAAAACCAAAAAAACCAAAAAAACACAAACAAACAAAAAAAAAAACCAAAAAAAAAAAAAAAAACAAAAAAAAAAAAAAAAAAAAAAAAAAAAAAAAAAAAAAAAAAAAAAAAAAAAAAAAAAAAAAAAAAAAAAAAAAAAACCCAAAAAAAACCAAAAAAAAACCCCACAAAACAAAACAAAAAAAACCAAAAAAAAAAAACCACGGACATTTCATCCAGGAAAGGATTGTGGGTGGAGTATCCCTGGATAAAAGATGAAGCCCTGAACCAATATCTAAAGTGAAAGGTAACACTGTTTCCTGCGCACTTGTGTCTTCATTGTTTCCTCACAGCTTGCTCTAAATGGCTTCTTGCTTGTTGCACGAGCCAATAGCTACTTCAAAGAGCCATTCCCACTCTTCTCAGGACACTGAACATGAATTTTAGGATGGACATTGAGCACTGGGTTCTGGATTAATTGATGAAACACAGACACCTAAAAATGAGGCATTTTTTTCTCAAGAATTTTAAAAATTAAGTGTTAGAGTGTTTAGTTTTAAACTCCACTTTAGCCAAGAAGTAATTGAAGGATATTGTTATTCCCCAGGAAAACATTACTCAACTTCATTAAGAACATTTTAAACAAGTTTTCATTCCCAGATGTTTTAATTTATGTAATGTGACTGGTATAGCATTTGAATCAGAATTATGAGAGTTAGTATTATTTACCTTTACTTTTTCCAATGTTGTGATGTATTTGGCATTGCTAATGGCAATAGTTAAATAAAAAATGGGTTTCTAAGATCTCAGAAATTCATACTAGGCCATATAAACAGCTTGTCATCTCCTGTCAAAGATTCAGTCATAATATTTCAGGGAAATCTAGATCATCAACAACACAGGGAAGGCTTAGGCTGGACATTAGGAAATATTTCTTTACTGAGAGGGTGATAAAGCACTGGAACAGGCTTCCTAGACAGGTGGTTGATGCCCTAAGCCTGTCATTGTTCAAGAGTCATTTGGACAATGCCCTTAATATGCTGTAAATTTTCAGCCCTGAGAGGTCAAGCAGTTGGACTAGATGATCATTATAGGTCCTTTTTAAGTGAAATATTCTATTCTATTCTTTTCTATTCTACCAACCTAAAAGCAACAAGTCTCTTTTTCCTACATCATTTATTACTGACTGTGAAATACAGGATTAAAATATGAAGGAAGTTCCTGACATTAAAGAGTCTGACAGAAAGAGGATGTGATTTAAAAGCTTCTGAAATATGCTGTTATTAACATGTCCCAAATTTATTTACTGTAGTTTACTGTACACCAAATATTGGACAAGACTATTACTGAGGACAGAATCTGCAATAAAATTTTAATGGCTTTTGGATTTCAGGAAATGAAACAAAGTAACATCTCCTTACTCTCATATTGTCTTTTACTTCAGTGGCTTATTTCAGTCCAATCAACAACATAAAAATTCACACATCACAATATATTTGTGCCTTTGTTTATTGATATCTTCCTCTTTTCCAATCCTCTTGTTTTTTATTTTCATCTATGCAAAAGTTTTTTGGAAACAGTTATTGGATACAGTGCTCTGAACTGTGAAATAAAATTTTATCTTCATTTGGTTTATGCTGCAGTATTTGTTTACTTTGAATTCAAGATCTCTTTTTTTGCAGTATTCTAAAAATCTGTAAAAAGGCAATGTTTCATTTAATTCAAGATGTATTAATGTCTTTTGTTTCAAAGATCAGCACAAAAATTTGTAATTAACTGAATACATTTCTTTGCAACTGAAGTAATCCACGCTCTGTCTAAATAACATCTCCACTATTAAATACGGCACTCTCAAATCCTTTTCAAAGAGTGAAGGATAGGCTTCCCTGCTCTCTTTATGTTTAATAATATGAAGCATTCTCAACCTGTAAATAAGTAGTGCTTGAAATGGAAAGAAAGAGAACAGAACATTTACTAAGTATTACCCCTTTAGGAACAGTGAAAATGAAATGCAGAGAATTTGAAGGAGCTGCTTCAAACCCAGCATCACAATTATGCCTGGAAAGCATACTGCTCTGCCTCTTCAGTCCTCGGTACACTGACTTCTTCTGTCAGGAGAGGTAAATCCCGGCTCTTGCCTTCTGCTTATGAAGCACTTCATAAGACATCAGAACCCTCTGAAATGACTACCCAGGGAAGAAGTTGCTCTGCTAATAATTTCAGTTTTGTTTCAGCAAGGCTAGCCTTTGAATAAAGTCATAGAGCTACAGAGTGGTCTCATGTTCTGGGTTGGAAGGGACCTTAAAGATTACCTATTCACAATCTCCACATCTGTATTTGTGTTAAGGAGACTTCCCCACCTGGCCATTCAGCAGCCTGACTCGGGCAGTCCCAGCAACACTCCCTGAGGATCGAGGCTGAGGCTCCTTCGCAGCTGCATCCCCGAACTCACAGTCCCACCAGGGCTTCTTAACCGGCTCAAACCCAGCTTTCCTATAGGACAGTCTCAGATATCCACATCCTCAAATAATTTAATCATGGAGCAATAACAAAATCACAGCTTGAGATGGGTCCGAGGAGGGACTCCCGAACAAAGGAAAGCCTGGGCTTTTACACGTTCGCAGTCTAAGGATGTGAAAGTCTGGAGTCGGCTCCTGAAGTGTCTCTGAGTGTCACCTGGCTGGGCCACCCGGGGGCCCCTTGATGTGCAGTTCAGCGCCTCTTGCCTTGGGCTCCCCACCCAGAGCTCGATCTGCAGCCAGCACTGCTGCTCATTTGAATCCTTGTTTCTTTGCTCTATTATTTATTATACTACCCAAAAGCATAGTCCGTTTCAGTAGCTCTCTTTTACACTACTGAGCTCTTTTAATCCTCATCCTAACCTGCTGCTGAAGTCCATTCTCCTTGCAGGAAGGAGAAGTGCTTTCAGTGAGATTCTCAATACAGCACATGGTCTCCTGCGCAGAGAGGTCTGGGGAATCTAGGACCCGACATCAACAAACCAATTAGCAGAGCTGCTCCACTGAGGCTATAGCATTTCTAATGGATTTAATGACCTTTATGCCATTAGTTTATTAATAACAAGAATATTCTGCTTTCTGACTTCTCTCAAATGAACTATCCTTCTGGTAGCTTGTCTTACAGCTACTTGAAAATGCAAAGTCTTCTTTCAATGGACACAATTGCTTGGTGGCACCTACATAGAGTTCTTGATCAAGAAGTGAACAGTGACTATAATATTTTAAAATTGTTTCTGTGTTCAAGAGCAGTGGATTCTGAAGGGAAGAAAATGGAAGAGAGAATTTCCCAACAGCTGGCCTATGGCTAGAGTTTACTTGTGCAGGAGAAAGAAATGTCTCTGAGTGCCTCTATTTATAGTCTTCTTTTGAATTCACTAAAGGACAGTCATACTACATACAGGAAAAAATCAAAAAGTACAAAAATATCTGTAGTATAGATTGGGCACACTTTTGAATATCAGTTCAGAAACACAAAGTATTCTGCCCCAGTAATGCTCACCTTATGATTAAGCAGAAGTGGTGCAAATGTAGAAAATTGTCAGTAATGAATTTACATGTTTTCCAGTCCAGTGTCTCAAATATAATTGCATTACCACTCTGGCATTTCCTTCACTGTAACCATGTAAGGGTGTTATCAAATTTCGTGGTTGTTGTGTAATAAGAATATGCATTCTTTCTAAGCATATATTAAAATTTAGCTGGAAAATAGCTGGAATTTAATAATCCAGTGATGGAAATCTTGCACAGCACAGGCAGGAAAAGTGACTGACAAAGAAGAGAGGATATTTTGCCCGCAGAAAGGAATGACATGAGTAGCTGAGCTACTACCATCAAGACAGCTTTGAGCACAGTGAAAAGATACAAGAAAGGTATAATCAGAGAAAAGAACTATAATTTTCCAAAACAAGATGAGGATATTGAGACAGGACTATTTAGCAAGACAAAGGTGCACTCCATCTTAGTGCCTGGTGTACATGTTTGTGCACAGATATTATCTCCTTGGGAGTTGGCTCCTCCTGCCAGATTGCTCCTGATATGTTGTCATTTTTAGGAAACATCTTGTAACAAAGGAAACTTGCAGCCCCCCGACCACCACATTGCAGCTCTGGGTGATGCCCATACCTGTTCTTTGTCTCCTCACCCATTCCCACAGTCCCTTCCCTCAGAAACAGAAAGATCCTCCCATGAAGTCAGCACAAGGTCTCATTTTCCCCTTCTTGGGCAGATCATCTAATCCTTGCCTATGCTGTTATGCTATACCCAACCCTGATAGGCTCCTGGCCTTGGAAATACTGTGCCTTATCCATCTTCCTGCTGTCTACCTACTTACTGTCTTTTTCCTTCTGGCATCTTCCAGGCTGCCTGAAAAGTAGACACCCCTTACTTATGGCAGAGTGAAAATACCAATGGATGGTGATTTTAAGGAAGTCACTGTGATTATGTAGAAGGGTCTTGTAGATTTTCCTTCAGAGCCATCTAAGAGTACCACTAAATTTACTAGGTGTCATTCTGTGATAAAACAGTTAATCAGCTTGGTTCAGATGCTTTTCTCTTAACAGGATGAACTTGGGGATTGTCTTGTGGTTTTAGCAGACAGTAAAGGAACAGAAATACATTCACAATGACAGATCTTTTAGGATAGGCTGGAGTATAAACTGAAGAAAATTTCCAGCACTGATCCGGACTACCAGAACAGGTAGAACATTACAAGAGAGTTAATGTTTATGGACAATATTACCAAATCAGAGCTCTTTGCCATTATATAGTGACTCCCAATGTAAATGAGGAGCTGTTGATAATAGATAGCTACTCCTAATGCTGTTGCAAAAGGTAGGTTAAAGATGAAGGGAAAAAATGCAACAACAGACATGTTCTGGAAATGATTTAGAGGTGAAAAATCCTTATTTTTTAATACTGAGTTAATTTTCAGCTACGAAATTGCAGTAAATTTTCAGACAGCAAGTTAGTTATAGGACTCTGAAAATGCACATAGGAAAAAGATGATGTACTGAGTGGTCCTGTACATCAGGCTGTGAAAGGGGAGGAATGCAGACTGGAGGGGGCAGAAGCTTGAATAAAGTCAATCAAATCACAAATGAGATTCTCCTGTAATTCCTCATTTTACAGACATATATTTCTCATCCTACTTAAAATGTAGATAATACCTGTGACTGTAAGTTAATGTTTTCTGTCTTGCTCTTTGGGTTAGGAAAAGATACCAAAATGGTTTGTGCTATGACTCTTGGAATGAGATGAATTTTGGATTATCTTCCCTGTTTGTCAGCAGATATCCAATGATTTCCATGTTCTAATTGTGAGCTCTGTTTTCTTTTGACAATATTATATCTTTCTTCTCTCAAGGTTTGTTACTGTCATTTCTTTTTTATATGAGTTGGAATGATCGTTATATAATATTCCAGTTTCTAAAGCTCTTTATGTGTCAGCACAGCTAGTATTTCTGTCTTCTTTTTTTCCTTCATGATTGACAGAAAGAAAAAAGATTCTTAGTTAACTGTATTCCAATTCCTTATGAGCACTTTTTTTCCCTTTCTCCCTGTAGTAGCACCAAAATATTTTTCTGTCAAATAACATGCCAAAGAATATCTAATTAAGTCTAGATGCTAGAGATAAAATTCAGCACTAGTGTGACTGCATAATGTTGTCATTTTTCACTCCTTACTGTGGTATAAGGATTAGATTGTTCCCTATAAATGTAGCTAAATCTCAAAAGATCTGTTGGAACAACTTGGCTAGAGACAATCCACTCCAGTATTTATTTAATGTTTGCTGTGCTAAAGTGAGTTTTACAAACACAGTCTTCAGAAGGCCCAGATGAGTCAGACTGGTAAAAGGTGTATGGAATTGATCTGCCATAAAAATGAAACATCCAGTAGTGTGTACACAGTGCATTGCAAATAGCTGGCTCCCAAAATACCCCTTTAGGTCTTCAGTTCACAGACTGTTCTTTATGCACCCATTCCTGTCTTTTCATATCTCACTACTTTTGCTTATTATGTGAATGACAGTGATTGAAATGGGAAAGCAGAATGATAAGTGCAATGTGAAAAGCTTGAGTAATAACAATTTTGAAGAGAAATTATATCAATATGCTGGATTCTGCCACATCTCCTCATACAGAATTAAATGATGTCCTAACACTTTAAAATGAGAGGCAGACACCAGTTTCTGATAGACCCAGTTCTCTGTTCTTTGCTGTCTCTTTCAGTTCCGCCCCCGCCACTAGAATCATTCCACCACTGTTCATCTGGCCCTTACTCACCAGTTACCTGCAATAGCCTTGAACCATTAGATGTGCCAATAAACCATATTTTCTTTCACTGAAATTTTCTCCTGAGTCTAACCCATGCCCATCTTAAGTCTGGAGACTTTCATTTGCATACCCAGCATTGAAAGATACTTTATTCCTTCTGTGATACCTTTCCTAGTGCACTACACTCTGTGACCTGCCTGTGTCAACCAGTCATCTATCTGCCTTTCCTAGAGGAGGCTGAAAATCTCTTCTTTCCCTCGGGTTACACTCTCTTCTTAACTCATTGTCACTGTATTTATTGCAAGGTCAGATACAGCAGAAACAACCTGGAGAAGACTGCAACTTGCAGGAAACTCAATGTTCAGCTTCTCTGGGATTAATGGAGTTCCATGGAAAATATCTCCCTGTCACAGTCTACAGATCTGGCAAAAATGCATGGAAGCACTGAAATATTCTGAGATTTGTCTGGTAAAATCACACCAAATTCATTGCTGATCCTTCAGGTTATTGTACATCAGCCACATTGCCTTGTGTTTGCAGTGCCTCTGCCATGGCAGGGTTTCAATGATGCTGAACCTTCCTTGCTCCTTGCACTGGGCTCAGTCCTTACATTTAATTGCTGGGAAACATATCAAATGATCTAATTTTTTTTATCTGCTGAACTAAATAGGTTCAGACTGTGGCAAAGACCGCATTTATCATTTATGC
>VYZR01008084.1:8062-22131 GCA_013400675.1 Oxylabes madagascariensis
AACTACAGAATTTTTTAAGGGTACATAAAGAACATATAGTCTTGTTCTCCACCTTAGGAAATTGTCCTGTGGGCACATGTTCCATGTTATGCTTTTGTAGCTTGAAATAAAAGGGATAGCTAAACCTGAGTATGGCTATTTAACAAGAATCAAAACATTTGACTGAATCAATGTAAGAAGCAGTCTGAATAGAAAAATTTATTGTAAAATGAATCACTCCCAGTATTAGCAAATCCCAAAATGTCTCAGTTCTCAAGTAAACTACTCTGTCACCTTAAAAAAAATCACTTTCTGGAGGGAAACTTCCTGAAATCTCAGATACTGGTTTTGCCTGGCCCCCACTCTTTTCCCATGTGCAGTTTCCTGACCTCTGTTGAAGCCTTCCTTGTGTCCTCTATCCATCAATTTTTGTGTAAGACATTAGAATGCTCTCGGGAGTTACTTGCAAGTTACTGAAGTTCAACAGGTAATCTGAGAACTTCCACTCATATGCCTTATGAAAAAAGGATTGAAAATCTGAAGAACTCAGTTCTGATTAGAGTTCTCCTACATTAGCAAAGAACTTGGCATTCCCTTTACTATGCAACCAAATTGCTTACAACACCAGAAATATTAACATCAAGATCTTCGTTTTTATCTTACCTGCTTTTCATCACCTGAGATAATGAAAACCCAACTGAAAAACTACAATAGAGCATACCAAGAAAAAGAGAAAGGAGGCATAAAATTTTGCTTATTATAGATTAGTAGCAGATATCCAACTGCCCAAAAGAGAGCTGGAGAAAGACGTCATGCTTATCTTCTGTTTTCCTTCTCTGTCTCAAAACCCACCTGCCACCTGTGATCAAGTTATAAAACTGCTCTTCTTTATGACTTAAAAGCCAGAAAAAATTCCACTCTCATACACATCATCTGTGGTAAAAAGCCTGCACGGCATGTGTCATTGTGTTTTGGCATAAAAAGAAGACAATATAGCCTACCATAATGATAAATGCTGGATTCTGGATATTCTGATGATGTCATTCTATAAAAGCAGAGTTTCAGTATTGCTCAAAACATCCTGTAGTAGTTCACCAATTACAAATATTTAAATCTCTCACTGACATTCTGGAACAGCCACACCTCATTAATTAACACTAATGATTAGGAGGATCAAATTAATGACTAATGGAAGAATACATAACAAAGCAAGGCAATGTAGCAACAAATGTCTGTTAATATGTTTGTTCAGAACAGTTTCATTCATTTCTAATGCAATGATTTATGATTAGACTCAATTAGAACTTTCTTTTTAAAATTATTTTTATTTATTTGAAGATATACTTTCCCTGTGGCAAATGTCATTTTTTAAAATCTGAGACATCCTGTAGAAATATCTGAATACAAAAAAAAAACATTTACAGAGAAAAGGTGTACACCTCCCTATCTCTTTGGCATTCTACCAGAGGTTACACTGCTTTGTTCAAACTAGTGGCAGGCATAAACACTAAGTCTATGTCCAGATAATCTGGTGTTCCCACAGAGCAGAGGTCAGCGCTATCCCGATTTTAGCTTGGGTCCCATCTGCAGTACCCAGTCCATATTTACACAAACCCCTGCTCAAACACATTAGCCCAAACAATGCTGAGTGCCTTACTTTTAGAGTGTCAGGTTTCCCACCTGGCTGGTTCAGAAAAGCCTTGTGCCGTACATTGTCATGCCAAGAGACAACCAGCAGCCTGGCAGCTCTTAATCGAGTCTCCAGTAGAGATTAGGGAAGGCCTGCAAGCATCTTCTGCATCCCCTTACTGTAAGTATGTATGTACAGTGATGGCAGGATTTCCTCATATCTATTTTGGCCCCATGTACTGTCCATAGGGCTGATCAAGACTGTTTCATCCACTCTAAAATTAGCAGGGCAACTAATTACCATTTCTCTAAACTGAAAAATTCTAGTCTAATTCTTTTTTCCATAGAAATTGTTTTCAATCCACTCCTTTTTTGTTTAATTCATTAAATGATAGAATTTTAGGAATTGTAGTGCATGATGTGTCACAATAATGATGGCACACTTAAGCCCTAAAATTCAAACTAAAAGCTACTATTGTAGAAAACCTGAATTTTCTTAATGTGGCTGTGTTCTACATTTCTCCCTTAGGAGTATCCCTAACATTACCAGCTGGATAGTGAAGGATATATTGGAGCAGGCAAAAGCTCCCATCTGGCATCAGGCATCCGTGTTACCTTTCAGATAGTGTATTTATTGGAAATATATCTTCCAGAGGGATTTGAATATGAAGGAAATCTAGAAGAAAACATACTTTTATGTAAAAAATACAAGTTAGTAAAACACAAATTTGTAAAATTTTGCTTTAGCACCTCTTCCCAAAATATGATTGATAATCTGCCATGAGAACAAAAATCTTCCTGTGGTTGTATCAGAGGTACTGTCTGCAGATCTTAGGAAGGCCGTCTTAGGGAAAGAGAGGATGCTAGTGCTGATTAGGAAGATTCAATATTTAGGCATGTCAACCAACGTCAGGACATAGAGACTGTTACCCAAACTATCCCAATGAAAACTGGATGACTAGTCTGTCTCTTAGATCTCAGGGACTGTGGGGACCAGAGAAACCACACTAGTTATCCCTCTGCTGGGTCTATGGACAATGACTTTTTGCTCTGCTATTGGCTGACCTAGACATATTAATTATGGTCCTTGAGTACACTGACTCAAGGACTTTTGAAGCTTACATTCAGCCTGCATCCAATTGCTGTGTGTCAGAGGTGCCTGAGGTTTACTTCAAAAGCAGTCAAAACCTTGAAGAAGTTTGTATGCTGTTCCCTTAAAATTCAGAACAGGTCTGCTCTGTGTGGCAACACAAACACACTGTTTCCCATCTTTACAGTTAAGACTGATCCAAATTATTAACATTATACAGACTGTATTTACTGGTCTCTTTTAAACATTCTTCTCTTGAGAATCCCCATAAGTAATTTCCTCTCTTACAGTCTTTCTTTACACCTGTTTTTGTCTGCTCTCTTCAGGTCAGTGCCCCTGATAATTCATTTGGTAGCCACTCAACAAAACTTGAACATACAAGGAATGAGAGGTCAGTATTGTTAATCCTAAATAATCTGTTGTACAGCTTGTAATCTTGCCATAAACCATTACTCCAGAGCTGTTTGTCAGACATACCACAGCTAGTAGTTCAGTGGTAGATCATAGACCCTGGGGATCTGTGCAAAAAAAATTAATCAGGAGAAAATAATTAAATCTGTATACTCTACTTAGGCCTACATGTTGTACTTCCGTGAGAAAGAAGTGGCCAGCAGAGTAAAACCCCAGGAAATACAAAGATGCATTAAGATAATGCCAAATAATATGGAAATCTAGTGGTTCTTCAGTAAACATTCACATTCATCCATATCTGAAACTCACCAAAACTTCTGAAAACAATGGAACGCACAATATACAAATAAAAATCTCCAGTGGGAACTGAAGGAATTCAGCTACCTAGCTAGCATTCTGATTGCTAGGGTGGGACACCACCAAGCAACAGCCTCTTGCAGACAAAGTGCTGAACAAGACAGGTAAGCTGTCCCTAGAGGACAGTGACAGTAACAATGACACTCCTTTTTTTTTTTCACTGTGGTCAAGCCTAGAGATATATTACTGAGATTAAGTAGAAACAAAATCCCCATAACATCTTTCCCTGAGAACAAAAAAAAGCAGCCTGGTGAAGAGGGGGGCAATAGCCACCAGATCTCTGGGACCAGCACCAGTGTTCACTACTGACCCAGTCAATACTACACATAGCTGCCAGGTGCAGAGGAGAGCCTTCTGATATGTGATATTACACATATGACAAACAAGGCACTTCAAATAGATCTCTTTGTCTTTTATAAAAGAAAATATACTTCTTTCTACCCTTCTTTATCTCCTCTTGGAACAAGGAGAAAATTATTCTTTTCTGAATTGATGAATTAGAATTAATTATCACAACACTGAATTTCATTTTTGTCGGGGTTTTTTTTGTTGTTGTTGTTTGCTTGCATCCTGTATAAACAAAACAAAGGAAAGGAGATTTTTTCCCAAGTAGTCTAATCTCACAATTCCTCTGAAAGCAAACAAGGTTTGTATTCCAAAGTTAGTTACAAGTTTTAAGGAGACTATCAATTGTATTTTATATACATACTTACTCAACTACATATGTGCATATTTATTATGTATATAAAGACACAAATAGTACTAGGTGTATACAATACACCACCGTAATTTGAAATCCATAGCAACATGCAAGGAAAGCTCCAGTCTTTGTAACTAAGAAGAAAATCACTAATTTGTGATTACTGACTTAAATATCTTCTTAATAGAAACTAACCAAACAAGAGTATATACCTGGTATAACAGCAGTATCCAAAGACAAAACAAAGAAATGTACCCAGTTCTTTCACAACGTTTATAAAATGTTTTTAGCATTTATAAAATGTTTTTCTTACACAATCAATATTTTCATCATCAAAAGTAATTTTTTCATTAGCTTATATAAAATTCATACCCTTTCAATAACATTACTCTATTTAGAGTTTAAAATACAAAAGATAGTGTTTTTAAAAATGTGATGCCAAAAAATAATTTTATCTACACTTTCTAGCTTGTATACTGTATGGATGATTCTATTATTTTCTGCCTTTTAATTACATTTTAATAAAATGTAATGGTAAATAGAAATCCTGCAATGCGTGGAAATGTTGCACTATATTTCATTAAACACCTTTGTACTTGTTGCTTATTTACCTCTTACTCTGGTTATGGAAAAGATAGTTGTCCATTCAGTAATCACTGGCAGGCCAATAAAATTATAAATGTCCATTTTTCCTCTAGTTACAGGTTAGACTTGTAAAACCCAAACTATTATAGTTCTACAATAGCAGTGGAACACTCAATGCTTGCTGCCTTTTGCAGCAAGCCCTGTACAGGTATAGTGAGCCACTTGGCTATTTAAATATGAAGTGAGAAACAAGGAGTGGTTAAAATAACTGAAAATAGGGGAAAGGTGGTAAGAAAGAGCTAACTGCATTCAGCATACTATCCAATACCAAATACACACCAATTAAACAGAGTAACCATCCAGCTCGGAGAATACCAAATGCAGCCAGCTGAGCACTAACCATAGAAGGAGGAGAGTTGCTTCACCATTTCTAGCTACTTATTTTAATCTTTTAATTGAAAGTACCACTTCAAGAGAAGAATTTGCCACTTCTTTATATCACTTTATTAACTAAACTGTATTACAAGTACAGTTTCTCAGCCTCTCTAAGATAAGGGCTCTGCCCCCAGATTTGTAAACTATTTAGCCATTTCCAAACCCCCTCCCCAAAGAAAAAAAATAGAGCAGATGATCCACAGAAGACAATTTGGCTTATTTACTGGGACAATTTGTGTGGGTACATTTGTAACATTGATGTTTGTTGAACTCCTTATGTATCAGCACATTAAGTCTTTGACTTATCATGAAAAAGTCAGTATCCCAATAACAAAATACACCTTCAAGATATCTGTTATTGATATTCTTTTTCTTTTTTTCTTTGCTAGTCTTCTTTAACTTCAGCTTAAGTTCTTGTCTTGAAGAAATAAATTTTTAGAAATAAAATGCTCATCCCAAGAAGAAGCATGGAAAACATATGAATTCTTTTTGTGCAGCATTTGGGCTGGACCATTCACCCCCTCCTGATTTCAGCCAGGCTGGTAAAGCTGGTTTGAGGTGTTGGTTAGTGGCACAGTCTCAGAACTGTGGGGGAACAAATTACCGTGTTTGGGTGGAAGCAGATTAACTTTGCAAACAGCAGCCAATGTCCACATCTAAAGCTATTACCCTGAGCCTGTGGGTTGTTTTGGTTGTTTTTTGCCACAATCGCTTCAAGTGGAATCCAGTCAATCACTTTAACAGGGAAAGCCCATGAAGGAACAAAGGCAATCTCTTTCATTCTGAGTGGAAGGCAAAAACACAGGGGCAGGATCATCCTAAATCACCACAGATGCTTGCTAAACAAACATCTATCAACTAAACATCTGCAAACAGTTTAGTAACTGGGGAGTAGCCATCTGTGAAGTTTCCATAGGGTAAAGCAAATTAACAAGTTTCACACATAGGAGAGGCAAGCCACTAGAGCTCAGTGTGGAAAGCTCTGTAGTCACACAGCAAATGTGGTGGGATAAGAGTCTTGTCCTCATGCTGTCCTGGTGAACAGGCTGAAGATACTGCTAAACAAGCTCACATGCTTATGGGAGCAAATCTAGCTACAACAACATAATATAATTATGCTAAGAAAGTTACCCTATCACGGAATGCAGATTAGAACCCTCAGTTTCCTTAGATTAGAAACCTTAGTTTCTCTCCTCCAGTGCAATGCAACTTTGAGCTGTGATTTGAATATTCCTTTTGACTGGACTGTATTCTGCACTGTGTTTGTATATCTTGGGAAATAATGCTTGGTTTAAAGCAAAGAAAAGTGCACTGTCTAAAAAGCCTGCTTATCAAAGGTATGTGTTGCATAGTATTTTTCAGACATTATAACATCGTGAAGAGTGTATGGCCATTCCAAGATTGCTCCTAGGCATTGCCCCCTGTTTTTTATCTGGAATACTCCAAGGTCACTTTTGGGGAAATCAGAATATACCCATAATAATCCACAAATATATGCACTTTATGTCATGTCTACTCCTGTGTGAAACTACCCCGAAAAACCACAGATTTATGTGCCATGGAGTTTTAGCATGTACCACCCATGCCAGGGACTCAGTTCCTCAGCAGTAAAATGGATGGATATTATTCCTATGACACTTGCAAATTGGTGGGATTATAACATGTTTCAGATATGGAGTAACCAACAGCAAGTCTCTAATTTCTGGATGTGAAAAGACACAAATTTTAACACCCTCATATCAGGTACTAGAACAAGTCATCAATAAAGGCAAACCTAGTTCCTGTTCATACCCTGGTTCAAAAGTGGATGAAAGTTCAGGAAAACGGCCACATACAATCCCTACAGATCTGCAGAACTGTATTTCAATGAAGGAAATTCCTCTAAAGCAACTTGGCATTACTGTTGTGGAGCTGTTTTAAGTACCTGCATGTCCAACACAACTGATGCATTTCAGAGACATAGCATACCTAATTATTATGGGAGGCATTCATGAAACACATGTTCCCATCAAAATACGGCTTTTCATTTTAGAGGCTCAACAATCACAGAACTACAGGATTGTTTAGGTTGAAAAAGACCCTTAAGGTTGTCAAGTCCAATTGTTATCCCAGCACTGCCAAGTCCACCACTGAACAATGTCCCTGAGTGCCACTTCTGCACATCTTTTAAACAGTTCCTTTAAATAGAGGGATGGTGAGTCAGCCACTTCCCTAGGCAGCCTCTTCCAATGCTTGACAAACTCTTCTGTGAAGAGTTTTTTTCTTATTATCCAATATAAGCCTCCCATGATACCACTTGAAGCATCTCCTTTTGTCCTATGATTTGTCACCTGGGATAAGAGACTGACCCCCATCTGGGTACAATTTCCTTTACAGATCATCATGGAGAGCGGTAAGGTCTCCCTGCTGCTTCCTCATCTCTAGACTAAACAACCCCAGTTCCCTCCATCATTCCTCATAAGACTTGCTGTCTTCCAGGATATATCCCTAAATCAGCAACCAGGCTTCTATACAATCACATAATAAGTATTTGGTTAATTAACTCACAACTCCATTAAGCTCCAGAAGAGCACCGATTTTGAGCACTCCTGTGGTTTTACTTGATAGGGGATACTTCTCTCAACCTGACCATGCCATCTAGTCTCCTAACCCTTACAGTGGATACTTCTCTCAACCTGACCATGCCATCTAGTCTCCTAACCCTTAATCACAGCAGTATGGTCAGTAGCATGGGTGGAAAGTGGCACCTTGCTGCTCGATGGAGGAGTCGCATAACAAACAATTTTGTACCGTGCCTAAAAAGCAAAATTGTGAGGCAAACAGTACACAAAGACGTTTCAGCCACTAGATGGCAAAAAGTGCCCATGAAAAGCAAAAACGCGTTTCTGAGAGCACAACTAATGCTCTCTTCACCCAGGGGAGTTTACTCCTTCATAGGGAAACAGAGGCAGGAAGGCAACAGGGCAACACAAAAGCCCTGCCTGAATACATTCTGTGCCTTCTGAAAAGCTGTATTGTATCCCAACGTTGTCTAATTCTCCACCTCCCATTGCATCAAGCTGTTTTAAAGCTAGCTACCGAAAAAAAAAAAAGCCCCAAAGGTTGTTCAGGGATGCTTTAAAGACAGGGCACAATAGAGTTTAGAAACCTGGGTTGAAGAGACTATCAAGTTGTGAGGACAGTGAAAGAGGAGGGAACACAGGAAAATCCTTAGCCATTTGAAAGAATGTACTCCAAGAGTCTTGTTGTTGACTTGTGGAGTGATTATGGGACACACCACATGATGAGAACAGAGACTAAAATAACACAAAATTACCTCACCTACACTAGGCCTGGGGACAGGCAACACTGTGTGAGTCACTTGGGAAAACACTGGCACCAAACACTAATTACCACAATGATGGCGGTGTATGTAAGTTTTCTTTTCCAGACATAGTGGGGAACAGATCTCACAGCATACTTCCCCCTCTATACAGCATCATCTCCTTTTAACACTAGGCTGGCGACTCTTAGTGTCTGTGTGAACACAAACTGAGATGTTTCTGAGGGCTGAATGACTGCAAGGCTCACAGGTTAATACGGCAGCAAGGACTTGTGCTATACATCCTGGCAGGTCTGCAACAAAGGGCCATATTACTGGCAAGTTTCATTTATTCTGGTACAGTGCTACCGACAGAGCCCATTCATCCCCTTGTTGCATCTACTGATTTTCTACACATCAAAACCCCCTTTCCAATACTTCTTCAGTTTAAAAGGCTTTGCAACACCTTGCAAAACACAACGACTCGAGAAAGAGCAAATTGAAGCCGCCCAGAAAGCAAGCGCAGAACCTCTGGGTCTTCACTTTCTGTTGTTTTGGGACAAAGAGGGACGTGTTTTCAAGCGTGTTTGCAGCGGGCTGCGCGCTGTTGCTCGGCTGGTGGAGCGGCAGAACACAAATCCGCGTTAGCAGCTGGCAGAGCAGTGCCAGCAGTTACGATGCCGTAGGGGGCTAAGGGGTCTGTCTGGTCTTCAAGAGGGACAAGACAGAGGAGCTGGGGAATTGTCCTGGAACTCCGGCATTGCAGCCTTGGAGCGATCATCTCTTGAGAGCTCCGCTGGCCCCCGTCCGCTCGGACTGGGATCCGACCCCGCGCTGAGCTTCATTTCGGGGACGTGTGTCCAGCGGCAGCCTGGCCGTGCGCTGAGGGAAGATCCCGGAGCGGCTGAGGCGAGAGTTGCCCGAGCGCCCGTCGCAGCCTCCGGAGCAGCCCCGGGGCAGCCCGAGGCGAGGCAGCGCCCGGTGCCGCCGGCCGCCTCACCGGCCGCGGGCCGCCTCCCTCCCGGCCGCCCGCCGAGGCCGCCCTTGTGCCCTCGCGGTCCCGCCGTCACCTGCCCGGCGCCTCCTCCGCCCGCGCCGCGGCCTCCGTGCCGGGCCCGGTAAATCCCCGGGCCTGCCAGTGGCCATTGTGGCGCCGCAGCCGCGCGGTGGCCGCGGCTCTGTTGGTGCCCGGAGCCCTCAGAGCTGCCCAGCCCGCTCCGGGNAACCAAGATTTGTTCTGTCAGCTGGGAGAGTGAACTTTAGAGCTTTTCATGGCTTGGAGCTGCCTGGTTGGCTCGAGCACTGCTGGAAGTGTGTGCTGCCGGCCTGCCGCTTTGCTGCGGTCTCTCTGCAGGGCTGTTCCGTTGCTGCTCAGACCTCACCCATTCTCTTCTGCCCAGCTCAGGATTGCAGCAGCAGCAAGTGGGAGGAACAGAGTCCGGGCAGCGTCCCCAGGGCTGCGTAAAGACACAGATTTTTTCATCTTTTGTCTGGGTTGAGACCATCTGTTTAATTTTTAGGACACCTCTTCATCTCGCTTCTGTGAATGGCCATGCAGATGTTGTTAGACGTCTAGCAGGAAAGAACTGCCGACTAAACCTGGCTGATAACTTAAAAATAACTCCACTGATGAAGGTAAATGGACTGTGTTCTGATCTTGTAAGTGAAGCTTATTGACAGTGCATTACAGGAGAGGTGTCTGGCAGGATTCTTTATACAGAAGGGCCATAGAAACATGCATGTTGTTATCAGCGTGGCTTAGGCCTCTGTTACTTAAATCTTTGTAGATGTCCTTCAATCCCAGCATTCAAGAGATGAGCAAGTTGTGACAAGAGTGAGGGAAGTGTTGAAAGTCTTTTCCTCTTCTTTGTTTGTTGTTCCCAGGCAGTACAGTGCCAGCAAGAAGAACGTGTGGCTGTTGTGGTACAACACGATGCTGACCCAAATCTGGCAGATGCTGACAGCAACACTGCCCTTCATCTGGCTGTCCTGTCTGGTAATAGTGCTGTAGCAGGGCTGCTGCTTGAGCATAATGCCAATAGTGATGCTCAGAACCAGGTAACCTTGGCATGTGGGTAAAGCTGCTCTTTCGAACAGGTGCTGAACTTGTCTCTGTTTTTCTAATGGAGATTCTCTCTCCTTTCAGGGGGGATATACCCCCTTAAATCTTGCAGTCTTCAAACAGCATGAAGAGATGCTAGAGCGTCTTCTAAAAAAAGCAGCTGACAGACATGCTGCAGAGCAATGTGAAAGGTGAGGGGTTTTTCTAAACAGTTTTTCACAGGCCTCCTCATGTATCAGCAAGTGTGACCAAGGAGAGGCATGGGAATGAGCTTAGAAAAAGAAGGAAGAGTCACATGGAAGGAGACCCCCATGTGGCTGGTAAATGTAGGTCTGCTCTTGGCTGCTCTCAGACCTTCCATACACTTCGTCTGCTGAGGACTGCCAGAAAGTGTTGTCTGTGGTGCGCTCTCCCCACACAGACCTAGACTCACTGGGAAACTTGCCATTAGCTCAGCAGCAAGATTGCTCTGCAGGAGAGCAAAGGTGTTTTTAAGCAAAGGAACAGTTGGTGCATTAAGTGGTATGAAGGGGAGCACTGGGAGAAAGAGAAGCAGCTTGTCCAAGGGGACATGATGGGTTCTAACCACACATAAAGAGAAAACATCTTGCCATGTAGATGGTCAGGCAGTTGAACAGCTTCTCCTAGGAGTTTGTGCAGCTGCATCCAGGGGGATTTTGAAGAGTAGTGGAAGGAGCCCTAAACAGCATGGCCTTTCCTCGTAGCTGAGGCTGCACTGGAGAGGCAGTAAGACTGGAGACGTCCTGAGGTTGCTTCTAAGCTGAATTCTCCAAGCTTCCATGTACTTGGCTTTCCTTTCACTGTGCTTGTAGGAAAGGGGGCGAGGGTTGATTTGGGAGCAATCAGGGAAAAAAATATGCCAAATTGGACATGTTTCCTATCAAATTTTGGATGCTTTAGGACTGCTCAGGCAGTTACAACAACTCACAAGGCTGATGTGGAGGAAGACAATCTGCGCCTGCACGAGGAGTTGGAGAGGATTGAAGTGGAGGTATGGAAAGCCTGTCCATACAGGAATAAATCATGGGGTGCTCCATGCTTTCCGTCCATCATGATAAAGGACAAAAGAGCACCCTGGGAGCCAGATGGAGAGGGATCTGAGGAAGTGGTGGTTGCACTGGGCTTAGATCTTCCTCAGTCTCTCCTGCCTTCGCGCTCCACCATGCTGAGGTAGAGCTGCCTCTCTTCAGGATTTCCCCACTCCTCAGTCGGAGGTGTGGGGTTCCCTCTCTCTGCTCTACATTTGAGGTCTTCCTGGTTTAAGAACACTGCCTGAGCACCCTGGCACAATTCTCAACTCCAGAGCAGGTCTGATGGTGGAGTTCATCTGGGAGCCTTTTCTGAAAGGGTGCTCACTGGGATATAACTGCTGTCATCCCTCCTGGCCCCACCACACTGAGGCAGAGCTGCCTCTCCTCAGGGATCCACTGCTTCCCGCTCAGTGGGAGCTGGACACCTCTCTCGGCACTGCATTTGAGGTCTCCGCCACTTCAGACAACTCCCTCTGGCATCACGTGATGCTCCAGAGCAGGTCTGCCACAGCAGTTTTCCTCTGATGCTTCCAAGACTCCTTCCTTCTTAAGGAATAAAATCATTTCAGTTCATGCTTTCATGCAGTAGCAAATAAAATTAATACGGAGAGCATCATCACAGGTCCCCAAAAGGGTTGGAGCAGCAGTGTCAGTGCTTAGAACGGTGCTCTAGGAAATCTGTGGAGGGATAGGAGAGGCTGCTGTAGATGATCAGGAATAATACAGCTTGTGTTCATTTGCTAGTAGAAGCAAAGCTTTGAATGTATTTGAGATGAATACAGTTCTCTGGGCAGAGGGTATGGGCAGATATCTGCAGCCCATGAATCCTTGGGCAGCAGCTGACTGCCCTGTATAAAAGCTCACCTGACGAGTGTGGATTCTTTCTGTGACTTCACAGTTGCGGGAGGTAGAACAAAAGTATCTAAATTCCGAGCGTTGTGTTCGTGACTTGAGGACTGCCTTGGATGAGAAGGAACGAGAAGCAACAGCTTCTGCCCAGAAACTGCAGGATCAGCTGTCGGTATATTTGGAGACTGTGAAACAACTTCAAGAACACATGCAATGGTAAGAGGGCAACACTGTGGGACAAGGTGTCTCTTGCTTGCAGAAGCTGGTTGGAAACCACAGGATTGATGTCTTGTTCCATAACAGCAAATCATTATGGTTTTGAATGATGCTTTTAATTTTGAATGTTTTACTCTGTACTTTTGGAATTGGTGCTCTGGCAGATTTTTATAATAAGACCTGTATTTGTTTTTAAGCCTTGGATTTGAAAAGACCAGATTGGAAGCCACTGTCCAGCAACAAAGCAACAAGATTGAAGCTCTGCAAAGAGAACTGCAAGCCACTACCTCAGTAAGCTGCTCATAAATTTCCTTTTCATGACTCCTGAGCCTAGTTACTTATTTTTGTGGGGAAATTTTATGGTGAGGTTTTCCTGGAGAGCCAAGGTGAGCTCAGTTCCTGGATTCTGCTGAATAGAGGCTTCTCAGAAAGCAGCTGAGGACCTACCTGGCTTTCATATCAAGTGGCCTTTGAGTGTTCCCTATACCCTGTCCTACAGAGATAATGCCCTTTCATTAGTAGCTTTGAATAGTAGTACTGATTTGGGTTTTGTCCTGAGTGAAAAGAATTACTTATGGTAGTAGCTCCAGGGTTCTGCCTTAATTGCTGATTATAGTGAGGAGGCACAGCTGTCTCTTTGAGCCAAGCTGGGCCCTTGAACTTGAATACATGCAATTGAGAGGTGGGGAGAGTTCTCTTTTTCTTTGTGATGATTGAAGGTGCAATGTCTCTTTCAGGCACAGGCAGCCTCTCAGGACTTCATAAAACAAAGCAGAGCCAGTCAACATGACTCACTGACCAACCAGCTAAAAGACAGAATTAGAGATCTTGAATATGAATTGCACAGGATAAAAGATACCCAACAAGAGAGTACTTTTCAAAAACAGCGTACACAGGCAGAAGTGGAAAAGTACAAGGAGCTGTATCTAAAGGAAGTGAAATTTAGCAAAGGCCAAGCAAAGGAACTGGAAAGGCAAGTCCATATTTTTTGGAGTGGTAATAAAAGTGACTCCTGTTTCCTTATGCATCTTCCTTTCAAATCACTCTTTTCCACCTGCTCAGTGTCATGTGTGGAAGCATGAGATGGCATAATTCTGGTGAAAGACCCTTCCCCTTCATCAGCCTTCTCTCCATTTCTCTCCAGTGTTTCAGCAGCAACACCATAGTAGCAACATTATGGCATTAACAGCATACTTTTCAAGTTGATGTTGCTTTAACTGGCAACTTTTTTACCAGTCTCTGTAATCTCTTCATCCTGTGTACCACACAAAAGATTAATTTCATATCTGTTGCTCTTTGAGTATGAATAGGCCCCTCAGAGAACAGAATTGGATTCTGCAAAGGAAAAATAGAAGTGATCTTTTTTGGCTTCTGTTTAAGCAGTGGGTCTTAGCTTTGAGCTT
>VYZR01008085.1:0-47859 GCA_013400675.1 Oxylabes madagascariensis
AGAGAAGAGAAAACTAACCAGGGCCACCACGTGCCTGACAGTTCACTGCTCAGCTAGTCCATAAAGCAAAGTAAAGCTAATCAGATGGTCTCAGCCCCATGTGGGTGTTAAATGCAATGCCACAAAACAGGACAGATGGATTTCTAGTTCTTTCCCTTTTTTTGTTTTTTTTCCTCCAAAAGCAGCACACAGAAGACATGGAAGCAGTTGAGCTCTCAGAAGCCTGGATGCAGTAGCAAGACTGCACAAATAACCCAAACTCAACATTGTAACAAAACCTGCAGCTGACCAGTTGCACTCTGCTCTTGGTCACAGCTTCACTTCACTGTGCAGGAAGGGTAACATGGCAGGAGCTGATGTTCTGCTCCAGCAAACATTGTTTTCCTTCTCCTACCTTTGGCTCCATAACCTCAGCATCCTTCAAATCAAGGGACACATCCACTGATAAGGTCAGGCTGCTCTCTGCCCTGAGGTATTTGCTGCTGCTCAGCTGAGTTCACCTGGGTAGCTGCACAGAGGGGAAAAGGTGCTGGCTGACAAAACCCAGTCAAAAGGCCCCAAGTGCCCTCATGGCAATGATTTGTGACTGGATAGCATTTTGCCTGTGTCAGGAGCCAGCAAGGCAAAATAGGTCAGATCAGTTTTGTGGCCGAGTCGTGCTGCAGTTGGGACCTTGTGAAGATGTTGCTGTCTGCAGACATCCTGGGCTCTGCACGTGGTGTTTTTGTTTCTCTCTGCAGTGTGTCAGCTGGGACAAGGCACATCTGCAAACACCGGGATGCACCAGTCAGTGCACGCTGTGCCACCACGGGGGTAGCTGATCTCGCAGCAGGGAGGCTGCTGGGAACGGCCAATTCTGTCCATCCTCACCTGCACATCCTCCAGCCCCTTCCTCACTGAGAAAGTAAAACACATGATTTGATACGTAATTAGACAGCAATAACAATGCCCTTCTTCATTGATGACTTCCAGAAGATGAGCACCAAGAGGCCTGGTGGAAAACATCAGCGAAAAATCCCAGTATTCCTTAAAGTCTGCCAGTATCTCCTTTGGCGTGAGCCGTGAAAGAGGCACTGACCCTCCCTTGGAGTAAACCCAACACAGCACCACCAGTGCTCCAGTGATGCTGGGAAAGGCCCGTGGCCTCAGGCTTGTGCTCCTCTTAAAAAGAGCCTTTTCAGACTCTTATTTCCATCAACTAAAGGCTCAAAGCAGCTTGGAGGTAGTGATCACTAAGGAAAGGGTGAGGAGGGTGCAAGGAAGCCATCCATCATTTAGGGCTTGGGAATGGCTCTCCCAGTTTCTTTAAGCCTCAGGTCCCAGTTCTGTAAATGCAGATATTTTGTTCAAGGTCAAAAGCCTTGTTCAACCCCAAACAGCTTTCCTCATATCCTTCCTCACCCGTGCCTTCATTCCTCCAGAAAACAGACGGAAGGGAGCAAGGAAAAAAAAGCGTTGGCACAGTTCTGCCTTGGACTACCATATGCTCCTCTGAATCGCCTCTTGTCCTCTGAATAACCAGTTTCTGCTCTCTCCACTCTCTCCCAAGCAGATGAAAATATCCATACTGTCCTCAGCCACATCACCTGACGTTTGAAAACCCAGCCCCTGGCCCTTCCCTCACCCTGCTGGCACAGACCACGTTTCTCTTCCCCACTCACTGAGATTTGGTTGGTGGTGACGAGAGACTTTGGCAAAGTATCCTATTCCAAAGCACACGGCACATCTGAGAGATCAGTGGCAATCATCCCATCCATAATGTCAGACTCTAAAGAGAGATTTAATCCTATGATATTTGAAGACTTCACAAGAACAAGTTTCCTTTTTTTAATTCGGCTTTGGGATTTCCTGAAACAGAAATAACGATCTTCAAATTCTCCTTTCCTGTTGGAAGGAAAGTTTTGCCGTACAAAACATACAGCAATGCCTCAAAGCAGTTCTCACCTCCTAGGAACAAAAGGTCACCACAAGAAAAAGTGCAGGGAGCAGAACTCGCACATTGCAAGGATTAAATATAGGTCAACCCTGGCCTGCTTTGATTTTTTTTTTCCTCTGCATTGAACAAAGAGGTTAATTCCACCCCAGGCCAGGCCACTCTGGGAGGGAGAGTGGCTCTCCTCCACCTCTTGGCTCCTCCCTAGGCTGCGGTTCAAGCCAGCCCCAAGATGCAGCAGTGAGCAGTGCAACAGAAGTGTTTATAAGATCTGGGAGAGTCTTGCTGGATTTTTTTATAGGATGCAAGGCAGGTTTATTCTCAATAATGGTAGTACCATTCTCACATATTAACTGGAGCTAACTGGGACACCAGACCTCTGCTTACAACTCACACGTTATACTGCAGGTATCAATTCCCCCTGCAAAGCCAGCTCTAACCTCAGTGCACTGAGCTGGCCTTCTGCAGACTTTGCCCCACGCCTGCAATGAAACAAGCTTTTGACACTGCAGCAAGAGGCCCCAGGGACTTACTGAAGGCAACTTCTGCACGTCCATACAGAGAGAGAAAAGGCTTTAGCAGCTGCAGTCAGGAGCACTTGCCAACAGCCCATCCACAAGCCCATGAAGCAGGGGAAAAGCTTCCACCAGCACTGAAGTCAGCCAGTGTCAACTCTGATTTGCTAAAAAGCAGGTGAGCCTTGAAGCCTCAAAGTGGTGTACGGGGAGAGTAGTCAAGAGATCTGAGACAATCCTCCACTCTCTGAAACCATCTTGTACAAAGAGCACAGCAAACCACGGCTCCAATGGTGCAGGAGCAATTTGTTCTCTAACAAAAGGCAGGGGGAAAAACAAAGACTCCTGTGAAATACCAGAGGGTGAGGTAAAGAACATAAGACTTCAACAAACTCAGCTTAAAATCCAAAGAGAGTTACAGGAAACTCTAGAAATGAAAGCGAAGGAAAAAGCAGCTTTCCTGGATGCCAGACGCTATTTCATGGCAGGGAGACTTGTGATTTTCCAAGAAGGAAAGGATTTTGCCTTGGCAGGACAGATCTAGGGACAAAGAAATCCAACTCTTTGTGACATCTCACCCTGCCATTGGTTCCACCCTGCAGGTGTCCAACACCCTCTCTGCAGTTAACCTTGGTGCCAGTCACTCCAGGGGGATGAGTCTGTCCCTACCAGACCACAGGTGGGAAAGTCTCCACACACCCTGTTCATCACCAGAGATGGTAAAAGGGGCAGAGGGAGGAGGCAACTTCCTCTTCAGATCAAAACTTGAGTGTGTTAAGGCAGAATTTCCCCTTGTGAAACGATCAGGTTTGGAACACAACTCGCATAAAACCAAGTTCCATTGGGGTATCACCAAGTTGTACCTCAAGGCACCGTGCCATGACCTTTCATGCACTTCAGAAGGTTGTGTTGGCACCTGCCTGCCACAGCCCCCAGCCATCCTGCAAGGCCTTTCCCTGCTCCTCTTGCACTCCCTGTGGCACACACCCAAACACAGTGGCTGCAGCAGAACCCCTCACTCTCAAAGTGCCGATGGGCAGAGAGGGAAAACCCCTCCTCCAGCTGCTTTGAATTTATTGCACCAAGGAAGACAAGGCAACTTTCCTCATTCTGCCAGTGCCCTCTCCGCTCAAACCTCTCTGAGCCTTCCCGGGTGTCTGTCAGCAGACAAGGAAATTTTTCTTGAAGTGCAGCGTACAGATTGCTGCACAAAAATAGTTTATTTGCTTACAGTGCCAGGGATGCAGCATTAGGGATGCTCTCAAGTCACTCCAAGCATAGTATGACTACAATACAAGCTACTGGAGCAGAAAGCCTGGAAGGGGGAAGGGAGGCCAAGGAGAAGAAAAATATTTTTTTCAGGCTGTCTTGAATGCTATAAGCTTTGCATTGTTGTTTTTGGTTTTTTTTTTTTTCCCTTTCCTAATGTGACACAGAAAGCTGCTTGGCAGACCAGAGAAACAAACGGTTCCTATATGGCCCACTTTAATGAAGTATTGATTAAGGCAAAATTAAAACTGCATTTGTAAAGACCAGATAATAAACTCTACTTTGCATTTATAACACAAACCTCAAGCTCAAAGATCTTTCATGAATGTCTTAGTCACTTGCAAAATGGCTTTTGAGGAAGGTTCTAGATGCTATGTGAAGCCCCAGATCATCACGAATTAGGGCTGCCTACATGGTAAAATTATGCTCATCAACTGAGTCAGCACTGGAACAAGTATAGCAATAACAACACTTGATAGACAATAACAAGACAAATTTAAGGTACTGCAAAAAGTTTATTACAATGTAGATGTTCTATGCAATGGCTGTCACTAGAAAAATTACTACAGTATGTAGCTAATAGCTAATTTTCAAAAATGTTTTGCAGCAACTTTGAGCATTCAAATGAAAAGTGGGTGTTGTGAAAGTGAAAGCATTTTAAGCCAAATTTTGCTCTTAGATGTGCTGTTATTGCAGCTCCTAATGAGATTTCATCTTATAGCCAAGACTGAGAACAGGAACATGCAATTATTTGTGTGGTTGTTTTTTTTTTTTTTAATAACAGAAAGAATGTTGCTTCAGAGCTTGGTGAAGGAGTCTAGTTATATAAAAGGTTCTAGAATTTTTAAATTTATTTTTTTACACCTGTATCTTTGCAGCAGCCAGGCTTTCATAAAATAAAACTGAGGTGAAATTGAGCAGTACCTCTTCCCCTAAGTGACCCACTGCATCACTTCCTCCCCCACTTGCCATTCAACTCCTTTCTCCAAAGCTGCTCCATGCTTTGGTAGTGTTTTAATCTGAATTTAGCCATATCCTGTGTGGCCACTGACAATCAGTTCCCCAGACTTCTCCTGGCAGAGCTAAATACGTTTGTGCTATAGGAAAAAACAACACCATATGGCAGTTGTTTGATCTCTAAGCAGAAGCTGTGTTTTTGAAAACTGATGAGCTCCACCTGTCTGGAAAGTTTCATTTCCCTCCCAGACACTGCAAAAAAAACTTACTTGCACACTGCACAGGTCCTCAGCATCCAGGATAAGGAAACTTTGGAGCTCTCTTCTAGACTGTCTAGATTAGGAGTAATTCCTGACAATCTGCAGTGTCACTATTGTCTTCAGAGACAATCAGGGACTGGATTTTCCCCACCAGGGACATTGCCAGTCTTTGATACTCTGACACTGGCAGCTGATGGGATTTTCCTGTCCATTTCCTGGGGTGTTGAGCCCAGCTGCAACCCCTCCATTTGCACATAACCTCAGGTACATATATCCAGTTACATAAGGCTGACACACCACATTATCAGCCTGCCTTGAAGAGCCTCTGACATTATCTTGGATTAATTCCGCAGGCCAGTAATTCTTGTTCAGTGTATCTGTGACATTTATCTCTACTCTCAAATCACTTCAGGACATAAAAAGTGTTCAGCCTTTCATGGGACACAAAATGTTCACTCTGACCTACAACTGATGCCAGTTAGAGAGCAACCAATACCTAGTTTGGCACATTCCATTGTGCCATGATGTGGTCTGGATGCATCCATAGGAGGAAAAAAACCCCAAAAAGCCCGCCAGAGCCCCAGGAAAGAGGCATGAAGAATGGGGGAATAAGCATGATCTCCCTGTGCAAGATGCTGGCTCTGCTTGCGTTCTTCATGCTGTGAAACTATTTGCTAAAGGAAATAATTTCACTCCACTTCCTTCTTGAAATTACTCTGTAAGTGCTGATTCTCCATCTGGTGCACAGCTCCAGATTTCGAAAGATATTTAGGGATCTAGCTCCCAATTTCAAAGAGATGTCTGACATGTTTTAAAAATCAAACTTCTATCTTTACATGCAACAATACACAAGTGTAGCCCTTAATTTTTAAGCTGGGGAAGCGAATTGTAAGAGAAGAGTGAATTAAGAAAACCACTCTTGACCTTGAAGCAAGATGCAAACTTTGATGTGAAAAGAAGGTTATGGCCCACATCTGGGTCTCACACGTAACAAAACCAACCATGTGCTACACCAAAGAGTTGACTGGTTTGTAATAGTCTCTGGAGTGTGAAAATAAAAGTTAAACTTTCTTCACATCACACACACTTCAGTAAAGGGCTTACTTTACACTCACTTGCCACTATTTTCTGGCTCCCAGGGAGCTTGGCAGGGAGCCCTGCATGAGGTGCCCACTCCTACACCATCTAACCAATGCCTGTTTCATGGAGGGGAAACGGAAAAGAGCCTTGGTAAGGAATTTTGTTCCTGTAGGGAGCTGCCTGTCCCAGCTCCAGGGACCCAGCTGTCACACCGTGGGGGTCAGGCACAGCACCACCAGACAGGGCAGGAGGGGCTAAGCAGACTGGGACAGGCAGCACTCTGATCCTCAACACGGCTCCTAAACCTCCACCAACCATCACCACCTCCACTTCAGTCCCCTGACACATCTGAAAGCCCCAGAGGAGAAAGATGCCTTGACAATAGAAGAGTTCCCTTGATAAGCCTGAGCTGCTGGCTGCTTGCACATTTTCTCCTTGTTGGTAATCTGAAAACTTTGCATCTTTGCTAATAATTTTCCCGGACTGTTAATTCTTAAATTGGCTTTTTTTTTTTTTTTTTTTTCCCCCATACACTCACACCATACTGAAATACACATTTGCTTTTTTTAACAATCCTTCTGATTTCCTCATTCAAAGGATGTTATTTTAAAGAGACTCTAAAAAGGAAATTTCTTGAGTCATCCATCCCTAAAATGTTTTCACTATCATGAGTCTATCCACCAAGGACTCCAAGGGACACCAAACTCAAAATGTACAGCTATCCTAAAACCCTTTTGAGTTATAAGCAATAATTGCAGACCAACCTGAATTTTTTCAGTCTAGGAAAAAACCCTGTGTAACTTATTTGAAATGTGAGCCAGTCTCCCAGTAGATGAAGGTTTCAAACAGCTTTCTTGGTTTTTAGATAAAGACTAAGCCAGGATATCATGGCAAAGATAATATGTTTAACACAAGACATGAAACAAATCAGTTTAAGTCAGTCATATATCCTACTCTTCTGTCAGCATGGGATCTTCCAGGAAATTGTAGTCTTGCTGGAAAAATCTTATTTGGTATTTCATTTCTTATTGCAGTGCCAACAAATAGCCAGGCAGGTGATATGCGAGGGCTACAAATTCTCCACTGAAGTCAGTGGCAAAACACCAACTCAAAGCAAAGGTAAGTCAAGCCCATCTCTCACACTGTTTAAAAATTAAGGCTCAGCACACTGCCAAGTCTCCTTCTTAGACACACTGATGTCTGAGAAGTTTGCTTCAAGAAACAATTAAGTGTCCCATTCATCCTGTAAGCTGTTCATTCAGGAACCAAATGACTGCCCTCCTTTGTATTAGCCAACATTCCTGCTCTCACATCTCAGGATAGCACTCTGCAGCAGCCTGAAGAACCACTTAAAAATGATGTATTCATTATTCATTTCCAGAGTTCATTAAATAATCTTTCACATTTGTTTTCTTTGTATTTTTGCCACCACAGAGTGCAAATAAGCTAACTGCTGGCTCTCAGAGGAGAAGATCAAGGATGCTGATTACCTCAACGTACAGCCTGTGTTCTGCTGGAGTTTACAGAACAGCTTTGCTGCCCCTGCAAGCCCCAAAGCACACCCCAGGTAAGCAGCAGTCATTTCCTGCAGTCCACATCACCTGGGCACTGCACCAGTTTGGGAAGGGCTCTGAAAGCCCTCACCAGGGCTCTGGCAAGAGTGGAGCATAAACCATAAACCAGCAATTTCCCTTGGAAACAAGCACTCGGGGGGAAAACAAGCAGCAGGCAACCCTTAGGGAAGGCAGGGAACCAAAAACCCACCCAGGGGAAACCATCCCCAGGGAGCAAAGAGTACTACTTCCATCCCAAGCACCAGGCAGATGTCTTCCTGAAAGCAGTACAGAACTGATTGATGCAGAAATCCTGGTGAGGAAGAACCACTGCTACTGGAAATAGTCAGAGTTTTGGGTTAAAAGATTATCCTGTCTTGACTGGTTTTCAGTCAGAAAGAGATCCCCGCTCTTCTCCTCATACCCACTTCTGGCACAAGATGGATGAATTTTGCAAACCAGGAAAGGCCAGCAGAAATACATCCCCCCTTACTGGCATTTGGGGCAGGAGCAGGCAGTTTCCAACCAAGCTGGAGCCTGCTGGCCACGGTGCAAGCTGCTTTTCTCCTGCTGTCCTCAGAAGCCTTTACATAGTCACTGCCTCTGCTCCCTGGAGCTCTGGGGGAGGAATAAGCAGCATCGGTGGCCTGAGGGACTCCCACAGTTGTTTTGCAGAAGCTCAGACTGTTATTTAACTACTGCATCCTCAGATGAGAGACTGAGGTTATGGCAAGCACCAGAGACTCACAGTTACTGCAGGAAGAGCAGCCTTGACTTTGACAGGGTGGAAGGGGAGGGAGAGGGCTGAGGCTGCAGTGAACTGGCCTAAGAAGCCTCACACATGTCAGTGCCTTGGTGGCCCTCAATGTCTCGCAGGATTTGCTCCTTCCTGAGAAAGTGCTACACTTTGGAGAGAATCCGAAAATCCCTAAGGGCAGGCAGCATCTCCCAATATCTGGTGTCTAAAGCAAGCTCTTCCTCCCCCTCCAGATGCACATACCTCCCCCCTCAGCACTAGGAAAATAGAAATAATCAAATGCCCACTGCTGAACACAGCCCTGGATCAAAGAAGAGTACAAAGGAGCACTGGAACCTGTGCCAAGCCAGGGCAGCAGCAGATGCTGCCACATGGCAGGGATGTGTTGATCCTGGTGCTGTGTGGGTTTCCCACCCATAGCAGCACCAGCTCTGCTGATATTTATCTTGTTTTCCCACGGGGCTCTGGTTAGCAGAGCTTTAAATATTTTTTTTCCTTCTTAATATGGTTGCTCAGAATGAGGCAGGTGAAAGGAGTCGCAGAGGTCCTGGATGTGTCTGTTCAGATGAGTTTTGTTAGCAGGGTACATCGCTCCTCTCATCAGCTGCCTCCCACCTCATTTCCTTCCCCCACACAACATCCCCTGTTCTTTAGGCACTAATGAAGGCAGCAAAATGGTTATAGGACTCTGGGGATCCTTTATCAGGAATTCTGTACCTATTTTAAAGGCCTGTTTCATTCACATATGTAAGGATTTCTCTCCTAAGGATACTCCTCAGGAATTAATCCACTTCAGAGAAGGGATGCAATGCAGGTGAAAAGTAAAGTGCTATCTTTTTGCTGAATTACTACAAAGAGATAATCAATATTTACCGGGAAACTTTCTCACCATCCTAGAGGACAGCTGCTCCAACACATGGGCAGAGATGAGTAAGGGTGCAAAAGAAGGGAAAATATTGCTAAATCCACTCCCATCCCCTTAACAGGGCAAACACAACTATTAAAAAGGCAAAAGGGAGACTCTTGAATAAGTGCAGTTGTAGACAGGTGTTCTCACCTGCCACACTCACCATTTACCTGTGCCCAGGTGAGCAGTAGGGGCACTGCTGAGCTTCACCCTCAAACCATCACTTGGAGCAGCATGAGGCTGCTTTTGGTACAGCATCTTGTAGACACTCAAGGAATCTAAGATGAGAGTAGCCTTTGGCACTCTGCTCCCTGTAGGAGAGTCAGAGCCTCAGAATGTGGATAACTTCAGGAGGCAGCAGCTACAGCCACAGACATATACCAGCATTTTGAGAGCCTCTACCAAACTGGGCCCAGGAATAGACACAGCTGTCTTGAAGATTTAAGGCTCCAGGCTGGTTGGAAAGCTCAGCCTCACTGGCCCAGATGGTTGCCTGAGGCGCAGATGAAGCTGCAGTTTTACCAGTCTTGTCCTCTGAAGGAGACAGATGTCAAACACAGATACTGTCACTCTGCTGGTTCCCAAGACTGATTTGGTCTGGCCTAGAGGCTGAGATCTGGTTCAGCAAGAGGAGACTAGAGTTCAGCTAACCTGTGTGTGAGCAAACACAAGGCCCAGGTACCCTACACAGCACAGGGGCTTTCAACATCTCTTGTGACACAGATGGAGCCAAGCCACCAAGTCCCTTTGCCCAGAGACACAATATAAGCCACCTTCATTGCCACCTGTGCAGCTTCTCTTAAGCCAGCAGAGAAACCAACCCAGCATTTTCATTCCTCTTTTCTGTAGGACACCAATATTCCATGCATTCTATGCCATCATAATGTGGGGGTGTTCTGTAAAGGAAGCAGATGTTGGAAGGAGTTGGTGACAGGAGTGGGATCATTCACCTGTGACGACATTCCAGCTGTCCAAGGTCACTGGTGTCCATTCAGTGACAGATGAAAATATCTGAAGGTAATTGAAAGGCATTCACACCACAGAAAGATTCATCACCAGCCTTGGCTGGCTCTGGGAGAGGCTTAGTGCTGAAAGGAACTCTCCTCACTTTATGGATTGAGAAGGACTAGGATAAAACACGTTGGCAGAGAACAATGACAAAGAATCCAACACCGCTTCCCTCCCTCAGGAAGGTGGTCGTTCCTTTCCTAGGCATCTTTTTGTCAGTCTGTCTATATCCCACCCCTCATCAGTACTCTGTGCTTTGAAATGTCATCTGAAGGATTAAAGAGCTTCTTCTCTTGCTCAAAGAGGGAACAAAGCAATGGGCTCGTTCAGACCATGCTGCTTCCAAGGACTCTGCAACTGGAGTAATCCATGTGGGCTGATCTACTGGACCCCAGGGAACACAGACACCTCTGTTAGGTACACCAAGAGCACTTCAGAGACAAACATGAACAAAGAGGAAACTGCCAAGAATAGAGGTCACAGAAATAGGTGTTGTTGTGATGGATTTTCCCCAGAAAGTAAACTTAAGAGTGATTCTGTCTCAATACCAGTTAGTACCTGCCAATAATAATGTCAGTCCCGTTCATAATGGGTTGAAACCTGCAATTAAGAATTCATTCAGGGTCAGGTCTCTAATGAGTTTCTCCCATGTTGTGTACCCTGGGAACCATAGAAGGCTCCAGAGAAATGATGCTGGAGGAAGAGTCACTTGGGTTGTTTCCTGTTGTGGCAGGAGGTGCAAGGGAAGAGAAGGAGGAAAAATACTTTCTCCACCATTAGAAGAAGAGATCTTAAAGGTTTTACACCCCATCTTGACTGGATTGGCTTTTTGAAACTTGACTTAATAAAAATAGGCTTTCTGAAGCAGCCAGCTGCTGCCTGCCTTCTCCCCCACACCTATACAAAAGCAATACAGAGTGGGCTAAGTTACTGCAGCATCTTCCCTTGCTTTGTTTTATTTTTAACTCTGTGTCTTCCTCCAGTTCTCAGAACAGCTCCTGCACAGCCCTGTCATTTCAGACTCATTTCCCCCAGTGGATTTCAGATTCTTGCGATATTTCAAGTATCCGTAGATGAAGTGTCAGGACAGATTATTTTTTTCTTTATCTCAGTACCCCTTTCATTATTTATTTGCACTAGGCTTCTGAAAAGCACTTGTTTTTCTGAAAAAAATTGGGGATAGCAGGGTCTTATTGTACACACAGTCCTGTTTCTTCTGACCTGAGTTTTGGTGCTGGTTAGGCCACGCTACTACAGCACAAGTTACACCAAAGTCAATCCTTTCCCTTAATACAAGTCAACAAATCAGTCTTGGCCCACACGCTCCAAGAATGGCAAAGATAACACATTTGGACTTCTTCCATCAAATAAATAACGCCTTGGAAGTGAAGGTGACGGGGCAAGTTACAATTTTTAGCTCCCTTCCACCTGGGATTTTTTTATCCCATTATCTACTGTTTATATCATTTCTCATTAGAGCACCCTGGTGTCTTATGAAGAAGTCAGTGTGTCCCCTGAGGCAGGCTTCAAGCTACATTCAGTATAATATTCCTAGTTGGTTTTGACTCATGGAAGAGCAAAATGCACCACCTGAAAACAATAAACCTGCCACCAAGCAACCTCTGCTCTCCTAACCATCACTGCTGTGTCTCACACTTTTCCCTGGAGCACTGTAGGAAATGTGCCACAGTCCCTATCAAACACCAGGCTTCAAAGCCTGGAGGAAAATGACAAGGAAAGACAACAGCAGTACCCACAAGTACCAGGCTATGCAATGTTTTGCCTTTTAACCATACTGTGTCTCACAGGAGAGGAACAGCTGTAATAACTCACCACAAATACATCCTTTGAATCTCTCCAGCCTCCTGCTGAGGCAAGATGAGGCCATTGCTGTACAAATTCTCCTTTTCATGGAGGAAATGGCAACCTCTGCCCAAGCAAGACAGTCCTTGTCACTGTGCTGTCTGATTGGGCAGCTCAGAGAATTCATCTTCTCACTGATTTTTCTGTCTCAAAAGTTCATTAAACTGGTGGAAGATGAGGACTTAATCTCAGGTTGCCATCAAAAAAAGTCGTGAGTCCAGATGGAAAAAAGTCCCCTCATGAGTTCCTGCCTTCCTCTAGAGAACAAAGCAGTGATTTTTACCTATTTTTTAATGTATAATCAAGCCAAGCTAAGCTATTTGTTCTGACCAATCTCTGCTTCCACCTTTGAGGAGTAACACCCAAGTACAACCCCTTTCCCCAAACTCCTCCCCTCCATCAATGCGTCATCGCTGTTTTTTCTTTAGATCTGAGGGTTCCACAGTATCAAGATACACTTTATTTTTTTTTTGCCCGACCTCTGATGAAGACTATGCAGACAAAACTGAGCATGTTCCTGCTTTGCCTGCTGTCTCCCAGACCCCAGTATTTTCTGTAGAAAAACAACCAGATGTGAACATCCAGCTTCCTACTCAGAAAAACCAGAGGATACTGCCACATCCCCACCCAAAATTTTCACTTTTTATGATACACTTCTTTCTCCACCTATTTTACATTTCCTAATACCTTGGGGTATGTCAAGAGCTCTCATCTTCTGCTGCACAAAATAGAAATTGAATTGAGATCCCAGCTCAAACTTTAAAAATTAAAGACAAAATAATTGCTGTGTCCACTAAATCACAACCAGGAGTCCTGGGAGAACAAAATTGGAAATTTTGCAGTACACAGGTGGATTCCCCAAACCAGAGCTCTGAATTTCAATTGCACACAATGATCAGGTGTTTCATCTTCAGTCAAGATGTGCAAAATGATGAAAACAAAGGCTTTAGATCTCAAGAGAGAAATCTAATCACTATTTCTCAGATGACAAAAGGTAATCCACATGTAGAGAGATTTACCTGCAAGGCTTATTGCAGCAGCACTGGAATCTCATTACCTCATTTCTCCCCTTGCCTTGCAGTTTCCACAGAGAATGAAGGCAGTTTGGGGGCCAATCCTGACCTGTTTCACTGCCCCAGGAAGGGAGCCATCAGAAAGAGTTTGTGCTTTGTTGGTCTCAGTAACCACTGAGAATTCAGGGGTTCATTTACTTGTTTGACTGCTCGGCACCTAAACAGGCTCATATGAAAACTGCCAGACCTAACAATGAAAAATATTATAAGATTAGGGAAAAAATGTAATAAAAGTGAATCACAGTTTGTCCTGCCAAGCCAGGTTCTTGCAAATTGCTTTGAGAACTGTGAATGAAGCTCCTGCCTTAGTTAGCATGGGCTTTTCCTGCAAAAAAATCTTGCCTAGTTTGGATATTGTCTTCCCTTCCTTTTTCTCACCTACATTAGGCTCTTGATACTTGCACATATCTACGCAGAGCCAAACCCCAGTGATCCATGTCAGCAGCCTTTTGGAACACCGAAGTTCATAGCAAAATTAATGAGAGCTCTTGGAACTGGCCTCCAGTCTGCACATGGGCTCAGAGCTGCCACAGCAAAGTACTGTCACTGCACAGCTTCAGGTTCTGAAGCCCACGGTCAGTCTTTGTTAAATCTGATGTTTTAAGTGCAAGGGCCATTAGATTCCCCGGTGTTTCTGTTCACGGTGTTTATTGTGTGACCTGAGCTATTGCCCACCACAAAACTGCTTTTAATTGCTGTTTTAAGCCCTACTCTGATATGCTGCTGCATCTTTACCCAAAGGGCTGCCTGGGTCCTGGCTGGTGGCTGCACTGTCCTGCCATGTGTGCCCATCACAGGACACCTATCCATACCACACTGGTGGCAGCCCTGCCCCAGATGCCAAGTAGGATATGGAATGAAAAGACATTCAGGCTTTATTTTCCCATCATCTCCCCAGTTAGGCAGCTACAAGACTGTCTCAAGAAAAGAAAAGAAAAAAATCAAGATCAAAATCAATAATTTCTTCCTCAGAGAGAGTCTGAATTATGATCTGAAGCATATCAGTTTAAATTTAAATACCTCCCTGGTCTCTTGGAATAATCATAACCATTACCTTGCACAGTCTTGGAGTTGCCAGCATACGGGGAAAATTTACTGGGAGCAGAAAAGCAGAAATGGCTGTTTTCTACTGCCTTTTGCCAGTCTTGCCTATTTTAGACCACAAACTCATTGGGGCATGAGTATCTTCATCGTTATATGTTATATAGCACAAGAGAACATGGCATAAGCCTTGCTTTAGGCACTACTGTCATGTTAATTTATAATTGACAGGGTTATATTCAAATTATGATGCACCCACCACTCCCAAAAGCCCTTCTTGGAAAAGGCTATATGCCAGGAAAAAAAAATAGGATTTCTACTGAATGTTTAAAAAAAGCAACTTATAAAACTCAGTAGCTGAACTGTAATGCTAAGATTCGGATAATGGCCTGCCAACTGCTCCTACATTGAAAGAGAGGGAGAACTGTTTCACACGCTGGTTTTTGTTGCTCTTCAGATGCTGTCCCGCAAACACTGCAAAACTACAGTTTAGCTCTACAGAATGGGTTTAAAGAAAAAAAAAAATTACCAAAGAGAAAACAAGAGGCTTCTAGCAGAAGTTCTTCCCTGCAGTCTGATTTCCAGTGCAGGCAGGTGGAGCTGAGGGCTCCAGCCAGCACACAGCATTCTGCTGGCTGGGGCTGCAGCAGTCTGCACAGTGATTGCTCAGTGTGCAGAAAGGGATGCTAGCAGATTGGTTCGGAAAGATTTTTAATACGACCAAAAGGATAGAATTCATTTACCCAGAAAAGATAGAAAAGACCTTTTGCAATCATATCAATAAAATCTCACTCCAGTCCTACCCCCCCCAAATCCTCACTGCAAATTTAAGACTGATTTATCATCAGCTGGCTGAGACGAGCAATTAAAATAGAACATTAAAAGAGGCTTAGGTGAATTCGGCACCGTGTGTGGATATGTGGCAATAAATCTGTTCCCTGGCAGTGTGTGGGAGAATTCCTCCCTGCTGTGGATTCATACCCAGTATCAGGCAAGGCCTCGCTTGCTTATTGCCAAATAAGCACTGGGACTGGTGCATAGGATGGCAGCATCCCAAGCTCTATGTGCAGGAAGAAAACAGTGCCAGGACTGACTCTTCAGACAGGTAAGCTGCATTTCCACCAGGAAATGCCATTAATTCGTGCAGGTTGCTCTCCCCTTCAGCCTGTGCTGTATTATTATCTGTTTATGGGGGAAGGTAAAAACAACAGATTGTACAGAGCCTTGACCCTCCCCCCAGCCAAATCAATCAACGTCACCAAGCAGATCAATTGAAAGAGAAAAGCTCCAGTACCTTTATCACAGCCAGAAGTTTCTCCAGCTTTCAATGTGAATAAGGCTGTGTTATGAATGGCCATCTATGTGATAGAGTAGTAACAGCTGGAAGTTTTGGATAGCCCCTGCAGCAGCACAAGAGGGCACAGCAATGCTGCCCTATCCCTGCAGGGCCACATTCTGGCTCCTATCAGAAGCACATGTGTGGGGAGCAGGGAAAAAATGGAAAATTCCTGGGAGGAGCCTCCAAAGCTTAGGAGGCAGCATATGATCCAACTCCTCCGACACCAGCCGGGCAGCTCCTACTCTGCCAAGCTCTGTACTGTGACTATCTTTGGTCCATTTTCTACCAGCTGTGGCTGGAGGTGTAAGTGCTGGAAGCACAGCTTTCAAGTAGCTGAAAGCTAGAAAGCAAATATGTACTCCAAAGGGATTATTTTTAATTTCCCTGAGTACCATGTATTTGGGGCTGGACTCCCAAGGAATTCAAGTAGCTGAGGTTACCAACGAGCCCGGTGCTGCTAAAATCACCCAAATGAAAGACTCCTACCTTGAAAGGACCTTGGCTCCAGCACAAAGCTATTTCTGCCTTAGCATGATCAATCCTGGGGTTTTTGTGCAGGAGAGCTCGGATCAGCCCAAGGGTTCCTTCTGCAGAGAGGCTCCAGTGCTGACACAGAGAACATCACCCTGTGAGGCATCAGGGCCACGTGCCAGGTGACTCACAGGAGCAAGGGGACGTTCAGAAACCAAATCAAGTCACAGAACCACGGGATTTTCTGGCTTGGAAGGGACCCACAAAGATCAAAGCCCAGCTCCTGGCTCCCCACAGGACGTGCCCAAGAATGCCACCACGTGCCAAATGCTCCTTGAACTCTGGCAGCCTTGGTGCTCTGACCACTTCTCTGGGGAGTCTGTTCAGTGCCCAGTCACCCTGTGGGTGAAGAGGCTTGAGAGTGAAGAGCTTAACTAGCCTCTGTGGGCCTTCCTGCAGACCTTTCCTACTCCACGAAAGCTCACTGCCTTCCAAGGGTCCTGCTCCCTGGGAACAGGAACAGCTCTGCTCCCTGCTCTTCTGCCAGCCAGAGGCTCTGCCCCACCCTGGGGCAAAGCTGGTGAGGCAGGAGGAGCACCCTGACTGTTGAGGAATACAGTCAGGGCAGGTAGCTCAGGGTGGGAGCTGCAGACTGAGCTGAGGAGGGCAGGGGCCTGAGGCAAGAGGTCCTGAACTGGTGCTGACCCATCCAGAGCTCAATCTTCAGCTTTACCTGAGCTACCTGCCTTGAATCAACCTGCCTATGCCTCCTCAATGCTGGCACAAGAGGCACAAAAGACAAGTTGCAACAAAGCTGTTTTCATGTCCAGACTCATCTGGCATATGGCTCTGGACATTGCTCCCCTGCTTCTGGGGCAGGCAGAAGCTTCTCCTGTTCTTGAACTATGGAAAACAGGACATAAGCTGTTAAACTTCAGCACATCTTGATCCTGTTTACATGTGTGCTGAGAGATTGAAAACACCCCAGGAATAATTTACTCCCATAAAATGCTTGGGTGGTTACTTGGGATCCCCTGACAGGTAAGTGCTCACGAAGTTTGGGGCAAGGACAAGGCAAAAGCCAACCCTGCGGCACATCAAGTGAGGCAGCATTAGCACCCCAGAGGAAGCCCCTGAGCAGGTAACACACACAACTCCCAGCCCAACCACTGTGTCATGGCCAAGACCATAAGAACTTGCCTGATAGGTCTTCTTTTACAATCAGACAGACCTCACAGCTTCAACTCAGTCGCTCATAGAGGTCTCTGCTCCATCCTCAATTCTTCACCTCTTCCTGCCTCTCCTCAAACGCTCCCCTGCACAAACCTCAGCCTGATACAAGCAGCCAAGTCCCAGCAGTCTGTCACTCAGAAGCCAAGAATTAGCCTAGACATTAAACCTTCATTTTGGCCTTCCTTGAGCCGTGGAAAAAAACTGGTCAACAGTCACACTGCAAAGTGTAACCGGCATCTTCCAGGTGCAGGAAAAGTCAAATAGCAAACCATGAATCCAGACTGGGGTGGGACAGAAGCTACCACAGAGGAGACATCAGCTCCATTTACCTTGTGCCTTCGCTTCCACCTAGGGTCACCTTGCCTGCAGAGAAGGACGTAAGGAGCCCCCATCTCCTCTGCTCAGCCAAAGCAGCAGCCCAGCTCCCAGCAGAGCAATCCCCAGCATCCCTTGAGACATAACAGCAAAAAGAATGCCAGAGGCAAAGGCCTATTTTAACGTCCCTGTTATCTGGATCATCCTGATCATGAGGAACATTACATTGTTTCAGCTGTAGCAGCCACACTAAATTACAAGATAATAAACAATTAAAACAGATTATTATTTCACTAGTCACCTTTTAAATCCATCCCTTCACCCTGGAAAGGTGCTGGGAGATCATGAGTAAGACCAAGTCTCTGGACATCTTTCAAAAGCATTTTTGACAAGTCAGAGACAAAAATGTCACAGGCCTGCTCTGAGGCCCACAGCAGGAAAGGAAGCACTGCTGTAGGCACTGACAGGATCTGGAAAGGCAGCTGAGCCTGATAAGGGCTGTAATGGCCTTAACAGAGGTCCCAGGGTAGGTTTCATCCTCACCTGGGGGTGCTCAGCTGTGGTCTGGGCTGTGTCTGAGAGACTCCTCTCAATAAAGGGTCTCTTTTTTTGGCAAGTGTAAGAGCTGCAGTCTGACTGGTGGGTGGGTTGCTCAGACAGTCTTCAAGTAATGAGGATTTTTTGCTGCTTAAGAGAGACTCTCTAGAGAACTATTTATACGTGATCCAAGAGGAATCCATATTATCCTTCAGTCCAAACTGTCTGCAGACCTGTGTTAAAGCCCACAGGAAATTTTGGATCAGGTCTCCACATTGTCCAGTCCTTCCCTCTCACTTTCTTGCACTGCAAAAGCACGCCTTGACCGGGCAACATAAAAGCAGCTCCTCAGCAGGGCAACACACCCAGGCCTGACCCACAGCACCCCCCAACCAGGACCAGGCTTCACAGGGGTGCAGGTGGTCAAGTGTTATCACACTCCAGTGTTTGGTACTTGCAAGGAAAATGTAGATTCAGCAGTAAACTGACATCTCAAATTCAGCTTCATTTTAGGCATATATACCTCATCTGAGAACAAGGCTCACTAATTACTCAAGAGGAGCTCATAATCTTGCATATTTTAGAAACAGGCAGGTCAAAGAACACTCCCTAAAACACCTCAAAACCACCAAGAATTAGGCTGAGAGAAGTAGACTTTTCTTCAGAGGAGCACAGGTTTCTCAAAATATTTTGAACACTTGTGAGTTAAGGAAGAAAAAACAACACTCGACATTCAGAAGCTGGAGAGTTCTTGATAGATTTGTTTCCCTCACTTGTAATTTTCAGCAAGTTTATCCATTTAAAAAAATATAAATTATCTGCGGAACACTAGAAGGGGAAATTGAAATAACTCTCAGGAAGGTACCAGGACTGTTTTTACTCCCATTTTAGAGATATATGAAGACATTGACCCATAAATCCTCAGAGACAGTATTCCTGTTAGACCAAGGATGCATTAGACTCCTTTTTGCCTCAAACAAGTCTGACGAACACTGCCAGGAGCAATTTTAAACCTACTGCAATGTATATGGAATCTAAGGAGCAAAAAGGGTTAACACCTTAAGTTACGTATTTGTCTGATCTATCTTAAAACTCGGTCCTGTTGCATGGAATAGACCTGACCTCCTTTGAGTCACCTGAATTATTCCAGATGTACGTGCATGTGACAAAGTTGACATCCCAGCCCAGAGGAACACTTGCCACTTCCCCTGGAGTGGGTTCCCTGTCTGATGTAGCCCCATTTTGGGCAGAGATTAAACAGACACCTCAGGCTTTCCCAAGAGCCCTCAGTGACAGAAATGAATCTCCAAAAAGATCAGCAAGCTTCTGCCTTCCCTTTACCCACAAACACAAACCTCCTCTTCAGGCCGTTGCCCTGTTGGCTTTCCAGGCTCTCCTTGGAGAGGTAAATTGCAGAGTCCCACTGGGAAGATGTACAGTAAACAATATGTGAAGATGGAAATATTTATATCCTTAAGAGGAAGGAAGAAACCACAGGAAGAGAGGCAGATTCAACCCCAGTTTCAACAGGTAAAGAGCAGCATGTTCTGTGAAAAACCAAGGGCTGTGCCAGGCAGTGGTCATGGGGGGCTGATGCTTTTGTAGCTCAGCCCAAAAGACCAATTTTCGAGGTGGAAGTGACTTTTTCCAGGATAGTGCAGCTGTTCAATACCCAGGCCTCTGTCTTTCCTCTAGAGCTTGGTCTCTTCCTCCACTCTGCACAGCAAATAACAAGAGAATTTGCCAAAGTGAGAGAACATTTTCTTGCTCGGCACAGTGGAAACTGGAGCAAAAGGTGTTACCCAAAAGTCAAAACTGAAACCCTGCAACGATAATCTTGTGATGGACAGTAACACTGATAGGCTCTATAAGGAACAGCAAACCTGCTTGTCTGACATTTTCCATAATAATTATCTATGTTGTGGAAAAGCTAATGGGAAGCAGTACAGTCCTAGGATCTCAAATCAAAGACAAAATGTTGTGCCTGTCCATAAAAGGCCTCAGCTACTGAGTCTCCTAACCCTGGAGATCCTCTAACACCACACCTGGAACCAAACTCCAACTCTCTCCTCAGAGAACCACTCAGCTTAACATACAGTTTTTCACTGAAAGCAGCAGATAATGGCCCTGACAAAATGAGGCCTTGGGGGCAAAAGAATCCCTGAGACTGCACCTACATTAAAAAAAAAAAAGAATTGTATGCTTCACTGGACTGCACATCTCTTGTTTTGTGTAACTGAGGGTGAGCTAAAGTCCTGTTGTGTGGCAGGCAGCTCACAGATGAGTGAGGAAGCCTTTCCTTTTTTCTGAATCACTCCTATGGATGCCCAAGGTTATTGCAAATTATTGCATCAACACTGAATCACTCCCTCTTCAGCATATTCAAGTACAATTCATCCCCTTCATAAATTTTTTTTCACTCCATTGAGCTAAAAAAAAAAGGCATAAAAGGGAGAGGAAAAAGCCCAATATGCTGACTTTCAGCATCCCGAGTCACTTAGTCTCAACACAACCAGACAGCAGCACTAGTTGTTACATCAGGAGTTTGGAAGCAGAGGGAAAGGAGCAGGTGAAGCAAGCCCAGGAGACATCCAAAAGGAAAAGCTCTTTAAAGCTCCCCTGAATTAGTGACACTTACCTGTTTGTTCCATTTTGTGCCTCTGGGTTTCTCTGAAATAGAGAAGAGCAATTATGAAGTGACCCATTTTCCTCCTGTTTAGAGTAAGGCGGAAACAGGGGGAAGGGAAAGAAGGGGAGGAGGGGGAGAGTTGCAGAAGGATAATATCAAAGGGTAGAAATGAAAAAAACCCCAAATCCTTACAGCAGGTAGGAGGGTAAATTGTGATGACCCAGTTTAAAGGAAGAGCAGGAACTAGACCTACTAACAGTCAACACCTTCCCACGCACTCTAGGGAGAGGAAACAGCAAGGGAGAAGAAAAAGCTTGGTGCTCACAGCTCCTCTTTGAGCTACAAATTTATTCCTCCGGGTTAAAGTTTGTGCAAGGGAAGTTCCATGCCAAAAGAGCATCCGTCTCTCACCAGCTTTTTTACCTGTGTAAGGGATGGGTGGAGCCACAGCCACATCCTGGTTGGGACAGAGCAAATCAGGGCCAGGTGCAAAAAATTAAGGTCCAAAGAGCTCAGCCAGTTTGCATGAGCTGAAGCTGCCTCCCAGGTGAGGGTGGGAGACACATCAGGTTGCCAGGGAGACGGTCAATGTTTCTCCTGGTAAAAGAGCCAAGAAGGGGCGTGACATGCTGAAGGAAGTCACCATGATGGCGTGGTCTGACATGGCAGCTCGTCTTCATTCTGGTGTGGGCCAGCAGCTTCAGGAGGTCCTCATGTGCTGTGGCTCTCACCATTTGCTGTGGCAGCTGGTGGCCCTGAACCAATACCTCTGTAGGGGACCCCAAGGGCTGTCTATCTTACAGACAGAAACCAGTATCTGGGAGAGAAGGGGCGTTCTGGTTTGCTTTGCGCTTTTGTCTTTTGCTTCAAGATTAGTGAGGTTTCTATTTCCCTTCTTAAATCACATTTACCTCACTCAGTATAATCAGACACAAGTGGAATGAAGTTAGTACTTCTGCACCACTTCACAGCATTTAAAATGATTCAATAAATACTGTAACAAAAACATGTATTGTGCAGTCGGCAATTATAACCATAAAGGAAGGACCAGCCATACCCAGATCTCCAGGCGGATTATTAAAAATCACAATTCAGCTTGTTGAACTCATCACAGCTCCACTGATTTCAAAGCCTGCACACAAAGAGAATTGCACTTCTCAGTTCCAAAAGTCCCAGTTTTAAATAGTCTGTGTTTCCTGCAAACAAGCAATAGCCCCCCAAAGCACAACCTTGTTAAAAGTGTGGGTTAAACCAGGACTTTAATTTGCACTCACTTAAAGATCAGTTGTCAGAGTATATGGCTAAAATCATACAGGGAAGTGCAAGTAAATGACATTATATGCTAATATATTGGTGTGTGCCACTGTGTTTTTGTGCTCACGGAAAAGTTAGGCAAAAGAAACAGGAGACTGCAGCACCAAACAGAAGTTCATATCTCTCAGTTAAGCCTGTGTCCTGTTTTGTGGGACCTCTGTCCTTTCTTAATTCAGCTTTCAGGCAGGTTTTTGAAATGGTTCCCAAATTAAGGTCACATGCACAGGAGGAGAATTAAAATCTGGTGATGGTTTATTTAACTAAATCAGGATTGTTTTAAATTAAAAATTGGAGTTTAATCCTCATCTGCTGTCTCTGTCACAGGAACATAGAGAACGCTGTTTCTATACCTTCTTTCCTCTATAAAATATAGATCAAATGGCTGTAAGTCCTCCTTCCTCCTTGTCCAACACCTTTGTGACTTTCTTGGGCAGAGCTTTCTTCTCATGAAAGCTGATCTGGGCCTAAAATTCCCATTGGCAAGGTTTCTGGAGACCTCAGACCAGCCCTACCTCCATACCAGATGATAATCCTCAGAGATGTGGTTATGCTGTGGTTATACTTCTCATTTGCATATGGGATAATAAACGTTAAAGTCTGGCATTGCAGGAAATGACACGGTTACAATGTAGCTGTGAGAAGGACTCACCTCTGAGGCAGGAGGTGGGGGCAGCAGTGGGACCCAGATTCACCAAATATTTAAGCCCTGGTTGCTCTTTGAACAACTAGTCAGGACACAGATACCAAAACACCTTTGGGGATCTGGCTCTGCGCATCTAAAAGAGTGATCAGGAAATCGGTGGGGACTCATTTCCAAGGGTTTATGTTACAATCATATTTTAAATCTCTCTATTTTTGAGCATAAGCCTCAGAGGAATCTTGGCTTGGCCTAAACTGGAGCACCTGATCATAGACAGGTCCTTAAAAAAGCCCACAGCTTTTTTTCAGGATCTAGAGATCCTGAAAATGCAGAGAAAATTTAGGCACAGCCATTCCCTCAAATTTAATCAGAAGCAGTCTGGGGCACATAGATGCAAATGCTGTAGATGGTCAAAATTCAGAGTTACATAAAGAGCAGTGAATGACAGAAGGTAATTAGGAGTTCTGCATAAAGGGCTCCATCCTCAAACTGTTCTTAGTGCACAGCCGGCGTCAGACTGGGCCATGCCTCGGCATCTCAGCCTGGGAAAAGGCAGAAATCAGCGAGGCTGGGAATTGTTCAACGCCAAAGCGGGTACATTTTTCCTCTCTTGTTTGCTTTATGCTTAGCTCAATTTCTTTCCCAGCCACATACTTGAGGCAAGGATGAGCAGCATTTGGATAAACAAGATATTTCCCTCTCTGCTGAAAAAGGAAAAAAATAAAGGAAATGTCTGAGGAAGATGGAGAGAATCGAGGCAATCTTTGTGTTACGACTGACTCTAAGAGAGCCCAGGAAATAACATCCAGGATCTGGTGGCACTGTCAGCATTTTGGTGTTTCCCTCACTTGGCTGCCTCACAGCCCAGCTTTGCAGCACACAGGGGTGCGAGCTGAAGGCTGAAGGTGATGCTGTGAGCAGCCAGGAAGCTTCCACTGCCCACAGATCTCAAAGCACGGACAAAACAGGGGTTGTTCTCTTCCCCTGTTAACCCACTGCAGGCTCTGCCTGTTGTGCCCCTCTCCGGCTCTTGGTAATGTGGGAACACACAGCGTGCTGCTCTCATGCAGGAGAGCATGTTCCCTGCCTCATTATTCATGGGCTGTGCCCACAGGTACTGCTTGTTAAGCCTGCTGAATATTTGCCTGAATAATTAAGAAGAAGCTGAATCATTCTTAGACCAAATTCCGGTTTTCTCTCTCCTCCTACTTCATTTATAGGCTTCTCTTTTCACATATCCCCTGTACACAGTGTGAAACGAGTGTTCAAATACTACCAGATAGAGTTAAAAAACTCCCCATGTGCTTTTTCTTCTTTTTTTTTATTTCCATTATCCTTAAAAGATGCTGAAGAATCAGTTAAAATTGCTAAGTCGCACTTATTGCGACAGAAATCCCGGTGCTGCGGTGCAAAAGCCTGCCCCCCCTCTGCATCTCCCAGGATAGAGAAATCCACATTCCTGAACAACACAGGATCCATCCCTTCCCTCGCTCATTTTCAGAATAACTGTACCAAAGGTAGTTGTTCCTACTAAGCTTATTGGGCAATGTTTGTGATCTATTTCATGATTCTGCCCTCTGTTGTTTTATTCAACTACGTGATTTCTGCTGCAGCAGAGCTGGAAAATGAATCTTAAATTGAACCCAGTTTTCTCACTGGAAAACCACCTCTTATCCTCCTCCCACTCCCTCTCGGCTTTCTCTTCCTTTTGCCATTCCTTACATCTCTTTCCCCAAGTTATGCTGCATTTTATTTTGCCTTCACTGCATTTTCTGCCTTGACTTTTGATGCAAGGAGCCAAATTCATCCCTGCTGGTATCCAATGGACTGAAATTCTTCTCCGAGGCGTTATTGGGCTGAATCCAAACCCAGGCAGCATTTTGCAGTGCTGATGGCTTAGCCAAAACAACAGTCTCTAATCTCTCTTTTCCTACCCTTATCTACCGTTAATATGAATTATTAATAAGTACTAGTATTGCTCTCCCGAAAATCACACTTATTTCTGAAGCACCTATCAGCCGAGCTGTCTGACCGAGAATTCCTTTTTAACTTTCCGTGTGTGCTGGGAAGTTGCAGGATGCATGCACACGGCCAGCCTGGATTCCAGAGCAGGGCTCACTCTGGGATTCCTCTTGCCATCTGCAGTGCGCGCCTAACCCGAGCGCTGGGCACGATTAACCCCTGCGGGAACCGGCCTGGAAAGGTTTGTTTTCTTCCCAAACTGCCGTTTATGACGCTAAATCCGCTTCCCAATCAGGCTGCTGTTCCAGATCCCTCACCTGGAGGTGGGGGTGTCTGCACAGCGTTAATCTCAGGCTGTGTTTACAGCCCGGGAACATGACAGGTTCTGTCCTTCCCTGCGGTTTCCGTGTACACAGCTCATTAGATGCTCTATTGCAGCAGGAAGCCCCTCTCGACTGAGAATTCCTTCTCGTATATTTAGCAAACTTTTGACTGCTTCCTTTTAAAAGAGACTGAAGGACATATTTTCGTAGGAAGAGGGTGAGACTCACAAAGCACGATCTACAGTCACGTTTTTCTGTGGGGAACTACAGAGCAGGGGAGGAGGAATCACCCGCAATTCTCTCTCCTTCTCCCTCGCGCCTCCCTCCCCTCCCCGTCCCTCCCCCACGTCCATACAACCATAACACGAGATGAACGCGCTCCAAAATACAGCTGCATCGCCTTCCCTCTCTTCCGGTTTTCTTCGCCTTGGCAAAAGGGGGGGAAGGGGGGGGGGACAAGAAGAGAGGACGAGGATGGAATTATGGCTAATGTGGAACTGGTGTTTTGAGTCTGCCATCCGCAGAGTGTTCAGAGAAGCCTGCACGCACCGTGTCAGAGTTAAAGCCAGCCAGGGCTCGCTAAGTGCTCGCAGGAGAGGCTCAGACAGGGAAGAGGGAGGCATCGCTGGTCGTCTCCTGGTCTGGATGGTTCCACAAATGAAGGCGCTAAGGCTTGTAGAGTGAAAGGGAAAGGATGACTGAAGTTACGAAAGAGCATTGCACTTCGACTGCAATCTCCAGCCTTCATTAAGATTCCCATTAAGAAATAAATTTTACAAATATACACTGTTTTGTATGAAATGAAAGGATTTCCTCCCCATTAGAAATCACACTGGAGACAGCTCCATTTCCTCCAAATTAGGTACTCTCAGAATGAGTATTTTAATTAATTCATGATAAATAAGCCAGGCACTTTCCTCGAATAGAGTTGCTGTTTCCTTCCTCGGCAGCAGTGGGATGTGCTCACTGTGCTCTGTGTGTGTTCATGTACTTGTCCTGGCTTTGTTTTTGATTTCTCTCTCTTATTTTTGAACCTGTCCCTCGAATGATCAGTTACAACACATGTCCTTAACCATGGCTTTCCTCGCGTTTGGCTGCTCCGACTTAGGAGAGGGGAGGGAGGAGAGGGAGAATAAACAGATTAACACACCCAGACCCCTGGCAGGATGTTCTGAGACATAAAAAGAGGGGAGAGAAGGAAGAATTCACCCATAAAAATAGAAGCCCACGTAGATTGGCCATATATGGAGTACCGGGGACTTCAGAGGGATACCCTCTTCGGACCACCCCTTTGGCGGAGGAAATCGCTGCTGCGGGAGGGCCCGTGCCCCCCTGCCCGGGCGGTTCGCCCGCGGCCGCCCCCGGCCTCCTGCCCCGACCCCGGCCCCGGGGAGGCGGCGGCGGGGCGGCTGCGGGAGGCGGCGGAGCCGGCGGAGGGAGCGGTGCGGCGGCGATGACTCAAACCCGCCCGGCCCGCTCTGCCCCCTCCCGCTCCCCCCGCCGGGGAGGGCTATTAAAAGCTGCTGACGTAGGAGCGGACGGCCATCTTTGATGAGGGCACGGCTCCCGATCCATTGAAGAAGGAGACCCGCGGAGGTCAGCAGCCTCCTGTCCTTGCCTCCCGTCCAGCTGCGGCACCGACCCGCCGACCCCGCCGCGCCGCGCTTCTCCAGCCCAGGTAAAGGTGGGAGACCTCCGCGGGCACCGGCTCGGCACGGGGAGAGGGCGGTATTGGCGAAAATGGAATGGAAAAAAGGATATATTTAAAGTGGGACCCGTTCGGCTTTTTGTCTCCAGCCTCCGGGCTGCTGCGGGGACAGAGAAACGCAGGGAGAAGGGGGTGATTTCGCCGCCAGCCTCATCTCCGGCTGGCGCCAGAGGAGGCAGCCGGGCTGTGCCTCTCGGCCGTGAGGGCGGCAGAAGGCCGGCGGAGAAGGGAAGGTCGGAGGAGAAGGGGAACCAGCGCCATTCCCAGCTCCGAGAGGGGAGAAGGGTGTGCGGGCGTTCTGCGCTGCTGGGCCGGGCCGGGCTGTGCCGCCCGGGGCACTGCAGCGCCCGCGCCGCGCCGGGGCTGCGGCGGAGCATCAGCACCGCGGAGAGCGCCAGGCCCGAGCGGGACGGGGAGGGGACGCGTGTCCGTGTGTCTGTCTGTGCGTCCGTGCGTGTGTGTGTGTTCAGCACCGCGGACAGCGCCGGGGCCCGCGCCGGGACCGGGGACTGAGAGGTGTCTGTGTGTCTCTGTCCGTGTGTCTGTGTGTCCGTTCGGCACCGCGGTGCCCCCGCGGCGGCAGCGGAGGCGGCCGTGCTGCAGCGCCCTGCGGCTCCGCGCCCCCCCCCGCCCCGGGCTGCCCCCCCGGATACGGGACTGGGAAGCGATTCCCGGCTGGCAAGCGGCGGTGCTCCCTCATTCCGGGACAGGACCGCGGGCAAGAGCAGTTGTGGTTCTGCAGCTCAGAGTGAGAAGAGGGAGAAATAAAATTTAAAAAACAACAAACAAACAAACAAACAACAACCAAAAAAAGGCAAATAACACCAGTTCCCGCAATTAACCGGCGCTTGGCACTTCGGCCCCTCTCTCTGGAGAGGTATTTGTGCGAGGAAGGCGGGGGGTTACATAACGCCTTCCCTGTACCGGGGCCGGGCGCTGCCCGCAGGGACCGCCGGCAGCCCCCGGGGCTTCCCCGCAGCCGCGCTCCATCCCCGGCGCCGCTGCCCCGGGCGCCCCGGGCACTGCGCGCCGCGGGCTCGGCGGTGCCGTGACACGGGGGGCTCAGCCCGTGACACGGGGGGCTCAGCCCGTGACACGGGGAGCTCGGCCCGTGCCGGCCCCCCCGCCCCGCTCTCNCGTGACACGGGGGGCTCAGCCCGTGACACGGGGAGCTCGGCCCGTGCCGGCCCCCCCGCCCCGCTCTCCGCGCTGCGGAGCGGTGCGGAGCCGCCGCCTTATGTAACGCGGGCTGCCCCGTCACGGCTCCTGGCCCCGGCTCCCCCGACGCCGGCGGCGCTCCCTGCGCCCGTCCTTTCCGCTTCCCGGCACCCCAACCCCCCAAACCCTCCGGTGCGGGTCCAAGTTGGTAACTTCGCTGCTTTTTATTTATTTTTTTTTTTCCTCCGGGGCGAATAAACAAGGGGGGAAAGGGGGATTGGGCTGCGTGTCCAGACACTGCGCTGCGTAGCTGCGTCAAACCGGAGCCGCGGGATCTGCCAGATTTACGTGCTTGGTTTGAATAATTGCTGCTGGTTTCTTTCCCAGCTGAAGACGGCGGGGGGAGGGGGGGTTAAATGGGGGGCTGGTCTGCGGCGCTGCCCGGGGGTGGCAGAGCAGCCCCTTAACCCAGACCCGTCTGCTTCCAGCCCCGGCCGCAGCATCTGCAAGGACGTGCCTGTCCCACACCCCCAGCTCGCCCTAGCTCTGGGCATGGAGCAGCTCCTCCATTGATCAGCACGAGGATGGTGTGGGGCAGCCAGCCCTGTGGGTGGCAAGGGAAGGGATGCAGCCATCTGGGAGATGAGCGCCCCAGCCACCTGCACATCCCTGCAGAGAAGCCAGTCTAGGAAAAAGCAGCAGTGGTTTTCCACTGCTGCTGCATCGTGCAGAAAGGGTCAGCCAGGAGGTGACCACTGAAGAGTTTGGTTCCTAGGATGAGTGCCAACAAGATAACAGAAGTGACCAAACCAAAGATGCAGGCAGGCCTGATTAAAGCAAAAGCTTGAGGCTGCCTCTAAAGTCAAGAGCAGTTGCAGAAACTCAGCACGTTACAAAACCAAATGCAGCTAGATAGCAACCCCCAAATAAATGCAGCTTAACTTTCTTTCCACAGCGAACTAGAAAATGAGAGTGGCGTTTCCAGGAGCTCTCGGGACCTGGCTGTGTGTCCATTGAACTCATGGGGGCAGTGAAAGAAACAGCAGAATCCAGCCAGTATGAACCCTCAAAATACATCTAATGAGATGCAGCTCCACTTCCCAGATTTATTGCACTGGAGGTGGGAGCTGCTTTTCAGGTCAAGGGAAAGCTTTTCATTTTTCTCCCTCTGCTTTAGGTATGGCAACAAATAGCAAGATTAAAGTGCTAAGGCAAATAAAGCACGGTCTCTACCTAGTGCTTGCACTGCTTTAACTGAGCGAGGTAACGAAACAAAACACTTTTCCTGTCAGTGTGAACAACTTCAGCATTTTTTATGTCTGTGTGTCACAGGGCTACAGCTGCTGCATTTGTAGCAACCCTCAGGGAAAAATAGAAAGTATATGGCACGGTGTAGGGCTCAGTTTGGTAATGATTTCTTCTCTCAGGAACGAAGAGCAGAAACTGTTTTCCCTTTACCGTGGCTTGTTGTCACACAATTACTCTTTTTCTTGCGTTTTTTCCCCCCAGATCTCTGTCATAACGTTTTATAACATAAGGAGGGTACTTTCATCTGTACATATTTATACCCCCACACACACTCATTTCAGAGATTTCTAGGGTTCTAAGCTGGGTAAGACCACAACAGAAGCAGGCTGACTTTGCAGCATTCCTTGTGTGGAGTGCATTTTTCTGTCTGAGGAGTTTCATGCCCTGCTATCAATGCAGTCACCTTTGGGCTGGGCCAGTGCCAGGCAATCTGTAACAACAGACTTGTTCAAGCATTTCAGGGCTTGAGAGTCTAAGGCAGACAAGAATAATGCATTGCTGGAGAGCTGCTGCAGGATGCACTTCTCAGGCAGATCTTGATTACTTCTAAGAAGCTGGACTTTGGAGAGGGCATAGGGTTCATCCATCTACTCCTGGGAATGCTGGATATAGTTTGTCAAGGCTGTAAGTTGTCAAGGGGGAGTTTATTTTTTTAGATTATTATTTTTGAGCCTCCAACAGTGTCTTTTTCCTTAGTTTCAATAAGCTCTGGCTTCCTTGCCTACTGACCTTGCAGATTCAGCTTGCTGCATTGTATTGCAACGAGCACTTTCTCCAAAACACACAAGTTATATTCCTAGTTCTTGTCTGTCACGCCTTTGTTACTCCCTCCACAAATGCTCAGACACACACAAACTCCCACCAGCAAAATCTGCCTCTTATCTCATCATGATTTTCAATATGCTGTCCTACATCCCACTAAATTTTCTAGGACTTTCCATCAAGCACAAAGACAAGTCAACTACATAGGTTCAAAATTGTTCTTTCCTGCTATGTGATGGCCCCAAGGCTGACATTTCAAGACCCAAAAGTGGATCTGAATGGCCTAGAGGAAGTGTTTGAATCACTTGCCCTGCTATTTTAGAAGGAAATTCAGCTTTACTCTTGCATCTTTCATCTTGTTCACTTGCTATTTCTTCATCACCTCATACTCACCTACAATCCTCTTTTAATTCCTGCTAAAGATCACCAGGATGAAAGAAACACATCAGGGGCATTAGGACCATGATGTGAAGAGTGATGAGTGTTGCCTTCTGATTTTGATTACTCCAGCAGGTCTAATCCAAAGTCAGTTAGAATCAAGGAAAATACTTCCCTGTACATCATTCTGTGGGACTTGTAAAAGAATATTTAGCAGTTTAGGTATTGCAAAGGGAAACAAATGCTATGTACGTATTCCCCCTGAAATGTTCTGGCACACTGTGATTCTAACAAGAATGTAATATTGCATTATAACCTTTTTCCTTTTTTTTATCCTTTTCTTCTTTTCTTATTTTTTAATAATAAAGAGACATGGTATTTTATCTTATTCACTGGAGAAAGCTGCATTCTACTACAGGCACAGGGAGGAGAAGAGGGAAACACTAAGTAATTAATCATGGCTGTTCCTGGCCTTTTAGAGCTTAGTGCTGACCAATATGTGCTCTGTCTGGCTATTTAAGAGATTTTTTTTCTTTAGATCTAGCAGTGCTCTATTTCACTTTTCGAATGGGATTTAACTTATAATTAAGCCCCATTGTCAGTTAGTGTGAACTGGTGTAACTGAGTGCTGTGCTACTCTACAGGCCGATAATCTTTCAAGCTGGGCCTCCTCGTTATGTTTTAAACCAGAAGCAGGTCTATTTGCTGAAGGAGCAGCTCTTCTAAAAATAGAACTCATTTAAAATGCTGCCCTTCCAAACCTCATCCCTATTTTTTACTGGCCTGGTCTCATTGTCGCAGACCCTCCTGGCCGAGGCTCACACGGCCAGGCTGCCTCAGAAATGGTGACAGGGAGCAGTGATGAAGCAGCAGAGGAGGAATCCTGCATGTTCCGCCTCTATTTCAGGTTGGGTTCTGCTGCACTCTGCTGGTGCATAACACCAGCAGAACTTGAATATGGTGTAAAACCCAGGACGCAGCCGAATTTTTCCTAAAGGTACAGTTGTGTGCAGAAAAAAGTCAGAAATTCCTAGCGGTAGCCCTTCATTTTTCTTTCAAGCTGGGAAATAGTGTGAAGTTTTCCTTCATTCCAGTAAGCGCACAGGAAAATTATGCTTCTTTCATCGAGTTTTTTAAGGCAATATTCTTAATGGCTGAGACATTGCCTTTGTAGAGTTGAAATATGAAAGAACAGAGGCAAAGCCAAGTCTCACGGTTACAAGTGCCTAAAATTGAACGAGAGGAAATGTTTTTATGTGTTTTCATTATAATTACAGTTTTCCTTGTGCTTTTGATATGACCAAGTTCTTGTGCCAGCATTTACTGGTAGAATCCGTGAGCAAAATGAGAGTTACCATAGACTATGGCAGTGCTAACAACTAAAATTTGTATCCTAGACATTACAAAAGGATGGCTCATGGAGGTGATTTGCAAAATTAATGTAAGATTTGTTATTTCTTCTTCAAAACCTACAAATTATCAGGGATTTGCGCATACAGGGCACTGCAGTCCTTGGTAGGGCATGTTTGTAATTTTGCATTGCTCTCTTCCATCTCCCACATTTTCTCAGTAGCATTCCCTTGCTAAAAATCCCAACAGATTCCCTTGCTAAAAATCCCAGCAAATCTCCAAAGACTCTCACTGTCACTTGTCTGTCAAAGAAACTAGTTTAGATTGAAAACTAAAGCTCTGATCACTTCACAGCTTGGTGCTCGTCATGCTGTATTTATTTGTTATACTTACTCTCCACCCAAAGGAGACGAGTTCTGTTCCTGAATTGCAACACAGTCCTAGAATAAGTAGTAATTGTATTTTTCCTTTTGTATAAAACAGTTATTTGGAAGATGTGCCAACCTCTCCTTTGGTTCCTTTTTCCACCCCTGGAAATTTTAGCTCCCAGTGGAACTGTGCAGATGCCAGTTCCTTGATCTGTCTTACAGAGGTAAATATATTTCCTCCAGCTACTCTAAGAATTTTCATTAAACAAAAGTATACTTCGTCAGAAGAGCTCATCTGTCAAAATAGTGTTACCATTCACTGATTCTTTTTTTAAACAGGAACAGAAGTCTCCCATGCATATTTAAGCATTTTTTTAAATAAAAGGTACTAAAATTAGCTTCACTATGCTTTAGATGCAAATTAAAGTTTTCTTTCTCCTCCCAGCGCTAGTATTTTTTTGTTCATTCACATCCTTAGGCATCACACCATTCACCTCAGAGGGATTTAGCCAAGCTTGCATTTCTGCAGGCATCAGGGAATTGGTGTTTGGTCCAGCCCAGCGCTGCTGCTGCCTGGAGCCTCTGCACCCTGTGCACACACGTGGGCACAAAGCTCTGCGGGCTCAGGGCTGCTGTGCCCTGCAGCGCTGACCCCGCCAGCGGCTGGCGTCGTTAGGAGAGAAATTTCTGTTCCCTGTTATTAGGCACAGACATCTCACAGGGATAATTTGCTCCTGCAGAAAGCGGTGGGAAGGCGCTGGCAATTAATTGGACTAGAGATGTTCAGTAACATCTGAACTTCAGATATTGCGGGTTAGGGATTAAAACACCAGGACTGCACATGGGATATTGGGATTCAGGTGCAAGTATTACACATTAAATAAATGTAACCTTTGCCAAGTGCCTCAATTGCTTCCATCCATAAAAGAAAAAGCCGAGATTAAAACAACTCGCAGTTTGCATCCCTCAGCTTCAGATATAGGACAAGTACCCCCTACCTTTGAAAAGATATTTTTATGAATATTAGGGCATAGCAGTTTCCACTGCTTGGAGGTGGTGACCTGAACTCGATACCCCTAAAATGCAACATTCTCCCAACAAAGGTAGTTGTCATTTACCTAGAATTTGACAGGGTGTTACCCATGATTGGTCCCTTCAGGTTAGTAAAAGGCTTGGCTGGAAGGTGCCATATAAATCCAGATTATTACTACTGCATTCATGATAGCAAGAGAACGTGATCTCAGACCAGAAGGTGGATGAAACATTCATGCATTTGCTCATGCATTACACAAGACCAGGACTTTGCCAGAGCTCTGTGTTCCTCCAGAGCTGCACTGAGCTGCAGGGCAGAGTGGGACTGAGCCCTTTCCCTTCAGCAGCATCAATTGCAAACCAGTAACATGACAGCTGACCATACAGCCCAGGTATGTTCTCTGAATATTTGAGTATTTCAGCCAAACATTTGCTTTACCAGACAGCATTCACCTGAGTGACACCCAAGGATGTGAAAAGCCCTCAAGAAACAAACCAAAGCATGCAAACCCAATTAAATTGGAATTCACTGGACTTCCAACAGCCAGTTCTCCGTAGAGAAGTGTTTGCTTTATTTGCATAGCTGTATGGAGACAGGTACTGGTTGCAGAACTTACTGAAGGATTTCCTGCAGCTTTTCTGCAATTGAAAACGTGTTCTTGGGATACAGAATTTGCGATTCCTGAAAATGTAGGTCTTTTATTATACCAACGGCAGAGGCAAGAGGCAGAAAGGCCAAGAGCAGCAAAGGGGTTTAAGATGGCATGGGATGAGTGCAGGAGAGGGATTATGTGGAGTGGCTGGTGGTGGTCACAAGAGACTGGACTTGCTAAAGCAGCGAGTCCCTTCAAGTCTGATGTTCCTAAGAGATTTTCTTATTTAACAGAAGAAGAGAGAAGAGGGGGAAAAAAGGCCTGCATAGTTCTTTGCTGTCAGTTTAGTTCATTTTAGAGATGAGCACGTCAAGAGACAGTGGAAAAACCCCTCGAGGCGCCAGGAATGCACTAAGTATAATTGAAAATGCTCTAGACCGCCTTTGTGATGCAACAGTAGGGCCATCTGCAGGCTTTAGATTTTCAATATTAGCAAGGTTTTTTTAAATCATTGTGTTGTCTCGTTCCCTTTTTCTTAATTGACTGTTTTAAATAGTACAAAATAGGCTGCTCCTGAAGCAACTTGCAGGCTCCGAGGATCATTTTCTAAGCCTGGTAAACAAGAACAAGTGTGCACTTCTAACAGGCTGACAAATAAGAACGCAAGAGAGCAGCCAACGTCACACAAAAGGTCCCCAATTTCCAGATTAATGCCCAGGGCACTTAAGGTTACAGTATTAAGCAGGCTGATAGAGGGTAGCACGTGACAGAAGAGCTGAGTGGCATCTCTCATCCTCCGAAGGCCTCAATAACTGTGCTGCCTTTTTTATTTTTCTTGGAGTTTGGGGTCTCCTCCTGGCCCTACCTCAACTTCTGGAGCCTCAGCTCTTTGCTCTCTTCATGTTCCCCAAATGCTCTTAGGGAAACCACCCTCTCAAGAGAAGGAGATGCAGAGAAAGATCCCTTTCAGCCCTATTTAGGAAAGTCTTTACAGGCAATGTGCCACCCAGATCACAGAGAGACAACAGGGAAAGAGTAGGAAGAGAGGAACACGGTGCAGGGGGAGATGAAGAGCTAACTCTCAGCTACAAGGACCCCAGTGCTTCCCTCTCCTTTGACTGGATCGTTGAGTAAGAGGCTAGATGTTACCCATCAGTGAACTGAACCCCCTATGAAACAGGACATCCCACAGGCTGCAGGACTTCTCTATCTTAACCGTTTCTCCAGCAGTACAATATTCCAGTTTTGCTTTCAAAAATTGCCTGCAGTGAAGAATGTGACAATATATGGTTTTTAACTGAATAGTGAAATCAAATAAATTCTTTATTGTGGATGCAAGCATTTATCTGTGAAGTTATTAAACTGCTATTTAGATTGATGAGAAGCTCTGCTGCTGCCATACTGTGGTTTTCCTATGGTTACCCCTATTCCTTTATGGAGTAACACTTGCTTTCCTCTTTAGAGTTCATATTCTCAAGAGCTCCATTCTTTCCCAGTAAAGATCCCATATTTCTGTCCTTTCCTTGCCTGCAGAAAGCCTAGAAGTTTACTCACAAAACTTTCAAAAGACTCCCCAGCCTGGCAGGTGAAGAGATAAGACACTGATCCAAAGGCCAGGACAGACTCCATGATGCTGGAAATTAGATGTTCAAGCACAGGATGTGAGACTCCAAAGCCATTTAAAAATTTCAATTTCTTTACCTTCTTTATGTATTCTGTTTTTGCGGTGACATTTCCAAGAAATGTGTTCTACACTCAGCTGTTCTCCAGACAGAGTTCTTCCATTCATGCCTGCAGTCAGAATCTGTTTCTCAAAACAATCAGCTTCCTGCAGCAGGGAAGTCAGAGACCTTTCAAAATTTAACCAGGCTCTCCAGTATTGTCAAACACAGTAGGCCAGTTCCTAGGCTTAGAAGAGTTACTTTATCTTAACCAAAAAATGATCCACTGTACCAATAAGGATGAAGAAGAGGAAAAGAGGATAAAAAAGAGAATGAATAACTAGGGGAATGAAAAAACTCCCAATAAAGCACAAACTCAAACACATAAAAAAAGACAAAGACCAGAAAACTCAAGAGAAAGGACAAGATGGGCTTTTTGTTTCATTCTCTTTCTTGCTGCTCTTTCCCTATGAGCACACTATTAACAATTACGTAGACTTAAAAAGTAAACATCAATCCTCGAGTTTTTGATAGAATCATTTTAAAGGTGTCCTGAAGTGTTAGATTATAAAACACTCTCACTCCTGGTGCCCAGCCTGCATCCCCTTAGCAGCCCTAACCTTCTGTTCCATCTATGCATTTCACAATGCAGAGGGGGTGCAGAGGTGCATCCTTACTCCTAATCTCAGTTTTACAGGCACATCTGGACAGCAAGATGGCAGGATTTGTGAGCAGGGTCCCCTGTAGTTGGTGACTCAGAGACGAATAGCAGAGCAAAAGGATAACGACTGCTACCCACTCACTGCGGTGTTGGAGATGTGCACTTGCTCTGCAGCACTTACATTGAAAATAAAAGCAAACCAGTGTTTGTGATATCACAAGGCAGAGCCCAGACATTTTTCCTTTTGCTAGAACGCCTAAAAAAGGCCCTCTTTTCAAGTGTGTTAGAAATAGAAACCTGTTTCAGAAGAGACATGAAGTTATCAGTGCAAATTAATAGCGCCAGATGGGGGGTTAAATTGCTGCCTCACAGCTGAAGACATGCAAGTGAATGAAAGCGGTAGACTATGAAAAGGGGATCATCAGAAGTGATGAAATCCTACTGCGAGGTGGGATTTGTGAACGTCGTGCCTGTGCTTGTAAGCAGTTGCTCAGATGAATGGTTTTATGGGCTGGAGCCAGGGGGAGAAGGGAACAAAGTCACGGTCATTTTGGAGATCCTGTCTCACAGTGATGATTTTACTTCTTTGTTCGGGACAAGCTGTCCAGCAGGACAAGCTCCAATTGAGTATCGTGGAGCTTGGTCTCCTGAGCCGGCACACAGGAGACAGGGAGCTCACCAGAGCAATCAGAGAAAAGTGGCTGTGTACTGGGTTTGTGTGGCGAGGTTTTGGGGGGCATATAAGGGGCAAATTCTGTGAGAAGCTGCCAGAAACTTCCCCAGGGTTCAATGGAGCCAGTGCCAGCTGGCTCTGAGATGGACCTGCCGCTGGCCAAGGCTGAGCCTGTGAGCGATGGTGGCAGCACCTCTGGGATAACAGGTTTAGAAGTGGGGGGAAAACCTGTACAAGGGCAACTGCAGCCAGAGAGACGAGTGAGAAAATGTAGGAGGAACAGCTCTGCAGACACCGAGGCCAGTGAAGGAGTGGGAGGAGGTGCTCCAGGTGCGGGAACGGAGTTTCCCCCACAGCCTGTGGTGCAGACCATGGTGAGCTAGCTGTGCCCCTGCAGCCCATGGAGGAGACCCATGCCAGAGCAGGGGATGCCTTTATAGGCTGTGACCTCATGGGAAGCTCGCACTGGAGCAGGCTACTGGCAGGACCCAGGGAGAGAGGATCCCAGGCTGGAGCAGGTTTGCCAGCAGGACTTGTGATCCTGTGGGGAACTCACACGGGAGCAGCCTGTTCCTGAAGGACTGCACCCTGTGGAAGGGGCCCGTGCTGGANCTGTGGGGAACTCACATGGGAGCAGCCTGTTCCTGAAGGACTGCACCCTGTGGAAGGGGCCCGTGCTGGAGTAGTTCAGGAAGAACTGCAGCTCATGGGAAGGACCCAGTTGCAGAATTTAATGGAGGACTATCTACCATGGGAGGAACCCGATGCTGGAGCATGGGAAGTGTGTGAGGATTCTCCCCCTGGGGAGGAAGGAGCAGCAGAGTCAATGTGTGATGAACTGACCACAGTCCCCATTCCCTGCTGGAGGGAGAAGGTAGAGAATAGGGAGTAAAGTTGAGCAGGGGAAGGAGGGAGGGGTGGGAGGCAAGTGTTCTAAGATTTGGGTTTATTTCTCATTGTCATACTCTGATTTGACTGGTAACAAATTCAATAACCTTCCCCAAGTTGTGTCTGTTTTGCCTATGAGAGATATTGCTGCGTCACCACCTCCCTGTCCTTATCTCAACCCACGAGCCTTTTGTCATATTTTCTCTTCCCTGTTCTGTTGAGGTTGTGGCTTTGGTGGGCACCTGGCATCCAGCCAGGGCCAACCCATCACAGGCTGTTGAGCTGGGACAGCACTAACTGGGTCGGCTTCCAGAGCAACAGGGAGCTTTGCCAGGAGTACTCCAGGTTTAAGGGTGTTGTTACTGAAAGAATGGCAGTTCTTACATCAAGAGAGCAGCTCTTTAACATAGGTATTTCTCAAAACATTTCAGTGGGAGAGAAAGATCTGTTTGGCCATAATTAAGCCCTTTTNAAGTTGTGTCTGTTTTGCCTATGAGAGATATTGCTGCGTCACCACCTCCCTGTCCTTATCTCAACCCACGAGCCTTTTGTCATATTTTCTCTTCCCTGTTCTGTTGAGGTTGTGGCTTTGGTGGGCACCTGGCATCCAGCCAGGGCCAACCCATCACAGGCTGTTGAGCTGGGACAGCACTAACTGGGTCGGCTTCCAGAGCAACAGGGAGCTTTGCCAGGAGTACTCCAGGTTTAAGGGTGTTGTTACTGAAAGAATGGCAGTTCTTACATCAAGAGAGCAGCTCTTTAACATAGGTATTTCTCAAAACATTTCAGTGGGAGAGAAAGATCTGTTTGGCCATAATTAAGCCCTTTTTAACTCTCTGGACGTGGTAACAAAGGAGCCTGTTCACAAAGCAAATGTCTGGAGTTCAAATACTTCAGTAATGCCTGGCCGGACAAGCCGTGGAGCTGCTCCTCCTTTCCACTGGAAGTGCAGCGTGCAGCTGGAGCACACGGTGCACAACAGAGGCTCAGGAAGCCTTGAACACCGTTCTTTATGTGCCCCAAGAAAGCAGGGCTGCAGCTGTGCTGCTCTTTTACACTACACAAAAACCAACAGCACCACCCCTCCCTGAATCTCAGAGCTAACAGTGACTTAATTCTGACTGAGAAACTCGGCAGAAAGTTACATATATACAAACATACTGTGGTTTGTACAAGGCAGGAATGTACTGTATTCCATAAAACCCTGAATCAGTTGAGCATAATAGGTATTTTGCTATGAGTCACCATCTGTCTAAAGGAGAACGTGGTCAGGTCCTCTCACCAGTGCTGCAGAGTAGAACTGACTCACCTCGACTGGATCTGTTCTTTAAGTCCAAAACAGAGGCAAGGCTGAGAAAAGTGGCTCATCAGCACCTCAGTAATCACGTGGCTGAGATACGCTCAAGGTATGACGCACTTGAAGAAATGAGAGAGCAATTTGCAGCAAAGTAATTATATAGTGAAACCCCCATCATTTTCTGTGTTCTGGGAATGCTCACCACGAATTTTGATTTTCCTTGGCTTCCTCTTCATCTGAAATGATTTGATGAGTCTTTTTTCAGAAAAAAAATCTCTGGCTCTTCACACTGCTCACTGCACACATTTGAGGCACGACCTGTACTGCATTCCTTCCATATTGTCCCAAGGGCTTCCTGCTCCCTTACTGAGTGTGCAAGGGCTGCAGATGTGGGAAGGTGTGGGATCAGTGAAAAGCTTGTGTTTCAAATCCAGAATTTGCTCTCTATGAATATTCCTAATTAAGTATTTCAAAAAATGCCATTTTGGCAAGCATTTTTTCCTGTAACTTTATCCACAAGATTTTTGACAGAAATCTTGACAGAGGCATGTGAAATAAGTTTGTTTTGAGGCTATTAAAATGCAGAACTGCAGCTGGATGTATGCTGGTCCCATTTCCCCAGCTGAGCTATCACATTCACCTCTGCAGAAATAGCAACTGTCACAGCAACAGTCACAAGAGATGCAGCCCTCAGAGAATCACACTGAGCAAAGAAAAATATCTAGGACAGTGATTTAGCTTGTCTGGATTAAAATGTTCCTCATAGATGCTTTAGCATTGTTAAAAGTCATCCTAAAGGAAGATGACAGGCTGTTCAGGCCTGCCATGAGTAACACAGAGGAACAAATAGTTATTGCAGGAAGGCTAAAACAGTATTATACACAAAAAATTCTAAGCAAGTTCCTGGGAATGCTGGAAGAAGAACATTCGACCTGAATTTCAGAAAATCCCTTTCTGTGCTATCATATGTTGGAGTATGGGGAAAAGCCATGAAACTCGCTTTGAGGTATAAAAGTTTTGTTCTAGGTGACAGCCTCATTTTTACAAACTCATAGTCACTGAGATGGGACATAGCGAACAAGATGCAGGGGATCAAAAAAAGTGCTCATCTCAGGACAGGAGTGGATTATTCTGAGTTGAGATAGAGACATGATTATTTAAAAAATTTTAACAGAACTGCCAGGACCTGTCTCTCTTCAAAGGAAGATGAATGCATGTGGACTTGTGAGGGTCAGCAGCAATCTGGCATTCTTTGGGCAAATGATATACACTGCAGGACTGCCAGATACAGATGGACTAAAGGGAAATGTCCAGATGTAACTGCAGATGCCATAGGAAATTAAGCCGCTCACTTGGGCTTGTGATTCAAGAAGTTCCATTTCTAGGTCAGATGACAGCTTAGTTGGCCATTACTGCAAATATCTCTGACTTTTCTTGAAGTTTTCTGCCCAGAACCCATAAAAAAGCAAAGGACAAGTGCCATTTTTATGGGAAGCACATTGTAAAGCCATGTGAAGAATTAACTTTATGAAGGTTAACAATGAACTAAGGAAGTCAGTTGTTAAAGGATGAGGTTCTTTTGTACTCAATAAAAAAAAGATACATTGACAAAAAGAGCTGCAAATATTTGTTGTCACTGTGAAAGAAAATATTGCCAGTTTTGCATATGTAAAAATGTAAATATTTGTTCTGGCAAACACAAATATTATTGTTTGTGATCAATTAGGTTTTTGACTAAACTACCAGTAAAGTTTATTCATCTACTCTGTTGTAGTGTCCCATTGAATGATGTGCTGGTATAGTTGTGAAATATGGGTCACTGAGAGATTAATGGTTTGTTTAACAAATCAGACCAGCAAAGAATATGGAAATATTGTTTAATCAATGCTGTTGAAATGAATTTGCTTCAGAATTCAATCACCTCACTCTGGATAAATGTCTCCATTACCGCTTAAACTAATTAGTATTTCTCACATGAGGACATTTCAATTATATGGTAAAATCTGAAAGCTGAAAATGCAAGGTATTGGGGAAAAATTTAGTATTTTAGATTAGAAATGTTATGCATTTTGTACCTATTCCAATTCCTGAGAGAACAGTCCTTCCCTCCAGAACTAACATAACCTATTGCCTCTGTTTCAGTAGCTGGCTGACTAAGTGTGTGTGCAGAATGTGTGACAAGGTAGTCAGATCCCCAGGCAGTGAAAACAGAACTTTGATTTGCTGGAGGAAAGAAAAGGAATCATTTCTGTCAAAGCTTTGAAAAAGATGACAGTAATTTTTAGAAATAAATACTTACACTTTTTTTTTTCATTTTCTGCAAAGCTTCCATTTACGTAAGAAATGAAGAATTTTAATCTTCTTAGTAAGCGCTTTGATCGTTATTTGATTAGTTTATAGAATGAGTATATTGCACATTTCCAATGAAATAGGAAACTTTTTACTGTTTCTTTGCTTACTTGTGTCAGTCTCTCTGTCTGGCATGAGCCTCGTTCAGCTCCTGCCAAAGAGTCTCTGCTGATGAATGACATTTGTTCTATTGTTTAGTCCCAAACCCCCTAACACACTTACACTGATTATAGACTTCTGAGCCAAGAAATACTGACATATAATCAGAACTGGGGAGAGAAGGGGACAAAGTTTTTTTGTTTGTGGTTTGAAGATGCGCAAAAAGCCTTCCCAGCCTCATAACTTTGGCGACAGAAATGTAATGGAAGTGGGAAATGTTTACGTCTCATTTTTGGAGGAGTTGAAGCAGATAAGGAGCAGTTTGGGCTTCTCACAGCCCAGCCATTTCTGGAGATGTTGCATCAGATGTCTGGGATAATATGGAAGCTGTGGCTGGCAGCCTGTGATGCAGGTTCCTGTCTCTTCTGGAAATAGCATTAAACAAAATATACAGCCTTGAAAGTCATATTGTTCAGAATAGCAGGTGCTGTGCCATGGGTCAGAAAGAAGGATCTCTTTTAAATCAACAAATGGCTGGAGAAATAACATTTTAACACTGGTGTCCTACTGAATTCTGTATTTTTACCACAGCATACATATGTGGTGGATCCCTTGTGGTACCCTCTGGACACCTCAAGTCTCAGGCTCTACAAAATTGCCCACCAGAACAGCTGGAAAAGCTGAACACAATTCTCCTTTCCCTGGCTTTGCCCACACTCTGTGCCTCTTCTGCTTGTGGGCCTTGGAGTGTCTTAAAAGAAAACAAGCTGATAGGAGCTGCTGTTCCTGCTTGGCCTTGGATGGGGCCACCAAGGGCCTGAGGTTACCTGTTATCCTGGGAAGATTGCCAAGGCACCTGCTGGGAGGTGACTTTGGGGACACACGGAAGGCTCATATTCTGTGATCGCCTTCTGTCTATCTTTTGTTGGTCATGTTTAGAGGCTGCCCTTACCCTGGGGGGTGGATGATCACTGAGGGGCAGTGGACAGGTGTCCACTCTCATTCCTGGGTCTCTGTGAGCCGTTGTTGATGCCATGATCTCTGGTGCTTTGCCCAAAGACCTTCAGTGTGGGACTCCCTCTGCTCCTCAGTGGTTATGGCCTTCACGTCCACAGGAGCAGGCAAATCCCAGTGGTGGGAAGGCAAGGGAAGGGGAGAGCGCACCTAAAATCACATAGTTTCTCTTTTTAAATGGAGATAAGCAACACAACACTGGTTTTGGATTTTTGCATTTGGTAACTTTTTGGGCAGGGACCTGTAAAGGCTCTGTGAACAATTTCAGCAGCCAGACTGTGCTGACAGGCCATCTTCACATCTCACCACTGCTGCCTCCACTAATCACGAGCAAGAGTTAATCAGCAGTGGAAGGAAGGAGCCTTCTCAGCAGCCCAAACGTGGCACATGCCTTACCTAGTCAGGCTTCACTGCCTCGATGACGTTAATTTGCTCCTGACCTAACGCTTCCAGCGCTACAGTTCAACGTGTTTATTAATTCTAGGAACGAGCTTTCAGATGAATTTTATTGTTGCACTGAGACACAACGAGGTGAAGATATGTGGGTTCTATTCCGTTTTCCATATCTATGCCATAAAACGTTGCATTTTTGCCGCCTGTATTATTTGTGAGCTTGTATTAGTGCTTAGCTTAAGGCCTATTGAAATGTCCTGGAAATAAAATAGCCTCATTAAGCTTTGGGGTAGATTTTTAAATTCTTGTTCATTTTTCAAGTCAAGGAGGTTGAAGCAGCAAGGCTTGCCAAATAACTAGGATCCCTGTGTCATGGAAAGTTTTACTAACCTGGCTCAGACACATAAAACTACTGGGAGAAATTTTCCAGTGGCTGATCGCTCCTGAGATTCACTGACTTCTAACAGGATTCATGGGTTGGTCTATTGTTTTCCATCTCAGGGAATTTGACACATTCCTCAGAAGATGGCACAGGTTATTACGGAAACAGGTGCCTGGACTGAGTGGAGTGATTTTGGGATGTAGAATAGGAAGTGCCACGTTTCAGTAGCAGAGAAATTTCTTCTACTTGATATTGACAAGCAGGGGAAAGCTCTGCTTTCAAAGAACGATTCTTAAATATGAATAAATATTGATTTTTCATTACGAATAAGTATCTGCAATCAGACAAGTTAGTCAATATGAGCTACTCTGAAATTAGCCTTGTGAGCTAAACTTTGCTGCCCCTGAGTTCATAAGGAAGATTCCATTGCTTCAGTATGAGAGAGATTAATGCCCCTGAGAAAGACTGTGCAGGAGTTTTCTTTCTCACCTTTGCCCGACGGGAAGAAGGATTTTTATAGTTCATTAAAGAGAGTGACCTGTTCCAGGCTCTGAGGGCAAGTCCTCAGAAAAGACAGATTTTAAATCCTTCCCTCAATGAACTCAGCACTAGTTCAGCTCACCCAGCCCAAGGCACTTCACTGCTTTTCAGCAGTGAAGAAAAAGAGACATTCAGAGCCTTCCCTCACAAGCTGCTGGTTTTTTTCTTTAAATACAGAATTAATCTAAAATTAATTTCCCACATTTGCCAGTTTCAGCTACAGCCACCGTTATTTCCATATGCCAGGACAAAGTTTTAAGTCAGGATCTGTATTTTGGGGTTCCTGAAATTCAGATGGAAGCTAGATTTGCTTCCCAGACTGCTGTCAGCTGTCTACCAGGCACTGATGATGGTTTGTGTTCATCCAGGGCCTGTCTGAAGTTTCAGACAGTGATTACCCTTAATGTCTAATGAAACCTGAGGAATTAATTAGTCTTTTTTGTGATTCTGATATCCTGAATTACTTAACCTGGATTCAAGGCAGCCTCATGGGAAGGAACGGGGAATGCAGGGAAAAGGGACGGAAATAGGTAATCTGTCCGCTTGTTGCCGTGCCTCCCTTACCTGGATTTGAGCAAAAGCGAGGCAGAGCACAAAGCCTCGCCAAAAATTGCACTTCTCCCTCCTCCCGAGGCTGCCAAAGCTGACCCCTCTCCTCACCCAGCACCCCAGGGAGCTGTGCCAGGATCTGGTTCTGCAGGGCTCAGTGCAGGATCCTGCAGCAGGCTGCCCATGCTGCAGCAGCTGACTGAAAATCCCCGAGGGAGAGGCTTCAGTGCATCAAACAGCAGGATGGACACTGCAGCACCCCCTCCCTGCTCCACTCCTGCTGGAATTTAACACCCAGCAAACCTCCTCCTCAGCATCTTCACTGCAACCTTGGAAGGAGCACTCACAGCAGCAGCTCACTGCAGAGACTGCAGTGCCCTCTGGTTTGCAGGAACTGGGGATGTTGCAAGGAGGCGACACCCTGGGAAAGGAGGATTTATGGGTCTGGTTACGGGTGGTGGGAGAGGGGGAAAGGCATCCCAGTGCTGCAGGAGCAGAGGAACCCAATGAGGACGGGCAGGTGCTGCAGGAAACATGAGGGCTCACAGCATCCCTCTGAGGAGGGGAGCGCGCCTTTCTCTCTGGCAGCCATCCACGCCCGAAGTGTAAGAAACCCACAAAATGGATTATTTTTCTTTAAAAATAGACCTTGCCCCCCCACAGGCTCCTTAAATAAATCTCTTGCCCCTGTTCTCTTCAGCTCAAGGTCACCTGGAAGCGCAGCCCTTTCACTACAGCACTGGTATTTCAGCACGAGTGCGGAGAGCAGCGAGCCCCAGGGCTGTGGCCACAGATGTGCATCCTGACTTTGCCCATTGCAGGTTGCAGCTGGGCTAAGCCTGGGGAGTTTTTGGACAACAGTTTGGCTGTTAGTCACAGGGCTCCAAGATTACAAGAGCTGAAGTACAATTACAAAGCTTTCTTAAGACATTAACTGATGTAAATGACATAAATATTCCCCTTTTCCCTCAACAATGGGTGTTTTTTTTTATTTCCTTGAACAAGGGGCTTTTAGTGTACCAGATGGGTCCAAGCTGTATGTCCTCGAGATCTGCTGCTTAGATGAATTTTCAAAGCTTCCAAGGGTAACTTCGTTTAAATCTGTGGCCTTCAATCTACCCTTGGGTGAAGTGTGAAGACAGCAGCTGCACTCCAAGATCTCTTACACCACATGGATTTTCTGCTGTCTGTGCCACTGGGGCTTCAGGAAGGAAGGCATCATCTCCCTCCCTTTATTCACTTATTGAAAAATATTGTCAGCATGATGAAAGCAGTTCAGTCTGAAATATCTGAAATGGGCAATGTTGCTTACAGAAAACAAATTCTGTTTTAGACACAGAATTGTTCCCACATTATTCTTAGGTAAAGAACGAAGAACCATGGGTTCTTCAGGAATTTAAATTACATAAAATACACAAGCAAACAATGATTGCTGTAGATTTAAATTCCATTACATTCAATTGAAGTTCATGCCCCATCCTGCTGTCTTTACTTACAGGAGTAGTATTTATAAATATATAGTAAAGCTTGTCAATATTCTTGATTGGAACTTATTTTACTAACAAATGACTTCATTAGCAAGTATTGTTCTTGTCTTCAAAATGCTTCCATTTCCAAAAATCCTCATACATTTGCAAGAGGGGTAGAAGTGATGGGAAAGCTTTCCAAAACTAAAACCAGCTGAAAAAATAAAGGGATTTTGGCTGATACTGAAAGACCAGAGCTCTTCTACCCAAACCTGAAAAGATGGCTCTCTACTGGTGGGTCTCAGAGGAGACATACATTTACTGTTCCCTGAACAGCTGCAGCAAAACCCAAGGGATTTCAGCATTCCAACCCCTAACTCCCCACTGGGGACATCTCCAGAATCCACCTACCACTGCTGAACGCACCTTTTGGGAAGATGTGTCTTTTGCTCAGACATTTCCTCCGTGTCACAGGACCTGCAGGGCCAGGTGTGCTCAGCGTGCAGTGCCAGCTCGGTGCCATCACGGGCTGTGCCCCGTGGTCCTTGTCACACTGCAGCTCTGTGAGCCCTGGTCCTCCTGCTCCCAGCCCAGGTGAGGCATCCCTGAGATGCTCTGGAGGCAGCAATGCTGAAGGTCGCTTGTCCTTGGGACAAGCAGCTGATACCCAGAAACTCTCTGGATTTATGCTCAGGTGAATGAATGCAGATGAGCCTAAATAAATGAGAGTCTTATAAAGGTGGAGAGGTTGGAAGGCAAATCCTGTTTTTCTGATGCAAACCAAGCACCGTTTTAATGTTTAGAAGAATCAGATTGGCTGTCACTATTCATCCACTGCAAGAAATAATTTATTCCTTCCTTTTGGCATGGCTTTTTATAAAGCCTCCGGTCTTAAAGACCCAAAGTCACCTCATGTGGGCCCCAGCAAAGGCAGAAAAAGGTTTAGGGATTTAAATGAAAATAGAATTGGAGCTTTCATTGCCAGGCAGTGAGGCAAAATCCCTCTGCCCTCAGCTGTGTGCACACACTCTGCTTGAAATCTGGAGCTGTAGGATATGGACAGCAGAACTGTGGGAATATCCAGGCACAGTTCTGGGAAAATCCTCTATTTGCTGTATTCTGTGACTTTTTTGTGACCAGACTGTGATTGCTGTCAAATGTTAGCTATTAATATTTTTTCGCTGAGTTTACTCGTGCTGTTTCTGTTGTTAGTATGTGAATTGCTCTTGTCCCAGCTCACTGCTGTGGTTCACCATCCAGCAGCTGAGCGAGGAGATTGGTTTTGTTTCAACATGTGCTAGGGCCAAAGAAACCTCTCAGCCATGTTATGTGCGGACCTTCACATTTGATCCTCAATCTCTGCAGCTCCAGGTGGGCTTCTACGTTTTAGATGGATATAAGGCAGCCTGGTTTTCTGCTCTGTTTCAGGGTACTTTGTGCACTGTTTTCTTCATTTCTACAGTGCTGAATGCACCCTCTTGCCCCAGCAGTAATTGTACCTTCATAGCTCAGGGATCTGAACATTGAATATTAAGGATTTCAGCAGGAGCCCCCATGTACCTCCATGTTGCAGACAGTTGCTTCCCAGGAGCCAGACTGCTGTGGCTAAGAAACAGTTAATTGTTGCTTATTTTATTTACGTGATCAAATGTAATCTCTTGTTGTACTGTTGAGCAGAGTTCTATAAACCTCATGTGACCCCACAGGACTTACCCAGCTCCCCAATTTCCCAAACCTTTCTCCTGCAGGTTGTATCACAGCCTGTTTCAACAAATCCATCCCCTTTAGTGAGAACAAGAACTGCAGCAGGGAAAAGGAGGAGCTCTTTCAAGCTGTTTTAAATTCCGTCCTTTCAGGGCCAGCATCTGTGGGTTGATGAGATTCAATCAATAATGATGCAAGTGTAGGACCTGAGGAAGGGACAACATTCCCATAACGAACCGGAAAACTTTCTACTCCCAAACACAAATTGAAAGGAAAAGGTTAGAAGCCAAACCAGACCATCTTGCATGCCCTTGCAGGCCTTAATTCCCTCACAAACATGTGCAAACTCAATAAAATGAACTAGCTAAATAAAAATCCCTATGCAGAGAGAAAGATTTTGATCCTCTGTTGAAACAGTTTGAGCGGAAAGGATTTTGCAGCCTCTCTGTTAATCTGCTGATCACGTGGTTGAAAGCGATGCCCTTGAGGCACTATCAAGCCTGTTGTTGAATTGATTGGTCAATAAAAAAAGAAAGGAGGAAAAAAA
>VYZR01008086.1:10797-21324 GCA_013400675.1 Oxylabes madagascariensis
CGCAGGCGCGCTCCCGCCGCCCGGCCCGGGAGCGCGCCCCGCGCTCGGCGCCGCTCCCGCCGCGCGGCTCGGCCCCGCAGCCAATCAGGAGCCCCGGCGCTGCCCTGAAGGGGCAGGAGACGCGCCGGGGCCGAAAGCTGGCGAGCTGATTGGCTGAGAGAGGGCGGCGAGGGGCGTGGCCGGAGGAGGAGGAGGAGAAGGAGGAAGAAGAGGAGGAGGAGGAGGAAGAAGAAGAGATGGAGGAGGAGGAGGGGCGCCGCCCGACTTCCTGACCGCGTGTCGGGCCGGGGGATGCGCCGGCCGGGCTGCGTGAGGCGAGCGGGGCCGGGCCCACAGCGCCCCCCGCGGCGCGGAGGAGTCACCGAGGTACCGCGCTGGAGGTCCCGAGCGCTCCCACTCTGGAAACACTTGGTTATCAACGGACCAGAGGCTTCCGGAAAAAGAGATTTACAACACGCATTTCCTCTTCTGATGAGGCACTGGACCAGCACTGCTTTTACCGAGGCAGCAGGTCTCTGTATGTACAAGGATGAAGGTGCCTGCCCGTGATTTGCTGTTATTCCGTGAAGGATTTCGCATCTCTTCCCTCATTGCATGCTTGGATGATGGGGCCTCTACCTATGCAGATGATCGTCGTACTGTTAATTTTTCTATTATTATGCTGTATGATCAAAAATTTTTCGTAGTATATTTTAAAAATTAAAAAAAAAANACACAAGCAGCAGGGGAGTGTTCAAAGCACAGTGTAGGTACTCTCAGACAGCAGATGAAAAGCTAGTCTCTGGATTTACTCCCTCACAAAGAACCCACTGGTTCTTCCACTATAAAATAAAAAGAGAGACAGCATTGACTGTGCACTGACAGTAAAAGAGCAACGTGTTTGTTTTGACTTCTTACTTCCTTCGCTTTTTCACAGTGCTCATGGACTTCTCAGCAAGCCATACCAGCACCTCGCAGCGGATCTGCAAGCATACCAGGACAAGTCACAGTTGAAAGGGAAGAAGTTCTTCCATGTATGAAGCTGTCACTGACTAAAATGCAAGCCATAAAGAAAAAATGCAGTTCCACTGGGATTCCAAACTGAGCCTTAATGGCTACTACACATTATTTACTTAACAAGTTATACCTATCACAGGAGATACACCCTCCAAGCAGAACTCATTCAGTACCAGCATGTTCCTGGAGATAAGCAATGTGCAAGGAGAGCAATTTTTTTACAGGTAGTGGGAGGTATCTACATTGCAAATAAGATGTTCCCCAAATATGAGGAAGCATGTCCAGGACAACTCTTCATTTAGCACCCACTTGCCAGCAAAGGCAGAGCAATGCAGATCTCCACGTTTACAAACAGTCCAACCAACTATCCCAGCTGCCTACTGGAAGTGTAGCAGCACAAGCCACAAATTGCACATATCAACCCTCCTACACACCTCACCAGGTTAAAACTCACCACCATCATATCTTTTTCATCATGCAGAAGTTGCTCCAAGGGAAACTGTGATTTCTTTCTCTTTCCATGCCATCTTTCTCCTGCACCTTCTGCTCAAAGCACCAGGACTCTGAGAGCATCATTATCCCTATGAGTAATACAGCCAAAAACATTGGAGACTGCAATGAACACACACAAATACAAGACAAGTGGCCTGGGGAAACAATTTTGTCATCCCTTCGGGTTTGAGGATAAAGCAGGTACTGACTGTAAATGTATGGCTGCCCAGCGTGTCACAGCGACAAGTGACGAACATCCCTTCTGAGTGACAAGCCTGCTCAGGTCGCAACCAACGCTGGCAGCCTCACAGCTGCACAGGTACCTTCCCCACTGCAGACCGTCAGGATGAAGAGTCCCAACACTATCTCCTTGCACTGTCTTTCCCGTGTGCGGGTCCTTTCTCAGCGATGCTCGCTTCACACCTCACCTCTGTACATGTTTAGCTGATTTCTCAGGAATTCCTGGTACAGGCTACTATAAGACAGTCCAGACACGAGACACAAAAGCACTGCACCCCATCTCGTTCACGCCAGCTGAAGAACACTACAGACCCCCGGGGCAGACCAGCCCTACCCACGATGTGGTCTGTCCGCCCCTGATCCAGCCGGGGGCTGTCAGAGGGAGCTCCAGCCCGGCGCGGAACCGGCGGCACCGACGGCGAAGGGAAGCGGGCACCGGGCTGGGAACGCACCCGCGGGGATGCGCCCCGGGGCCCGGGAGCGAAGGCGCCGTGTGGGGACCCACGCCGAGCCCTCCACCGCCCCTCTCCCACGCCCGGCCCCAGCCACGGCTGCCAGCGGTGCCCCGGGGCGGGTCTTTCCCATCCCCTCTCCCTCCCCCTCCGGCGCCGGGAGCGCACGCGAACGTGGGGAGCCGCGCCGCTACCTGCCCGGTGATGCCGGTGATCAGAGCCACCTTCCTGCCGTTCATCTCCTCGCCGTCGTCTCCCGGAGCGGCGGCGGCGCAGCCACACGCCTCCTCCGCCGCGGGCTGTGCCATCCTCCCGGCGGCGGGCGCGTCCCAGGTGCGGAGGTATCCCGGGGCGGAGGCGCGGCCGCCGGGGCGAGGCTCCCGGCGCTGGGGGCGGGCACGGAGGGGAGGATGCCTGCCGGCACCCGGGGTTACCTGCGCTGCCCCGGCCGCCGCCGCCGCGGCATTNACACGCATTTCCTCTTCTGATGAGGCACTGGACCAGCACTGCTTTTACCGAGGCAGCAGGTCTCTGTATGTACAAGGATGAAGGTGCCTGCCCGTGATTTGCTGTTATTCCGTGAAGGATTTCGCATCTCTTCCCTCATTGCATGCTTGGATGATGGGGCCTCTACCTATGCAGATGATCGTCGTACTGTTAATTTTTCTATTATTATGCTGTATGATCAAAAATTTTTCGTAGTATATTTTAAAAATTAAAAAAAAAAAAAAACCAAAAACCAAAATGAACTGTAGGAGAATCCTGCCCTTCAAATGGAACTGTGCTCTCAAATTGTGAACACTTTCTTGCGTGCTGCTACCGACTTTCTCGGTTTAAATTCCCTTCTTACAGCCTCACAGTCTGGGTTGCCATGGAGAATTTGTATTGTGTCACGATTACTTAGTTGCAGGACGTCATCCCAGTTGTACCATTTCTGCCTCCTGTTTCTGAAGCCTTTTCTCCCCAAGCACATGCAATTTTATCAAGTTGGCAACAGTGCCTGCTACTTGTGCGAAATTACTTCATCCCACTAAGTGCTTGCCTTATGGATGTACAGTCTCAGATTGAGAGAGGAGGGGCACCATAAATGAGTGCCACCCTCTCAGTGTCAAAATGACACAGGAGAAATAAAAGGATATCAACTTCTGAGATTTTCAGAATTCCGTATATCAGAAATAAGGCACAAACCTTTATTTGAAAACCTAGGATCTGAGACTAGAGAGAATTAGGAGCAAGTTTCCTTTCTTTATTTATTTACATACATCATTTACTCTCCTGTTAGATCTGAGCTGCATAAAATTGTGCATGAGCTACAGCCTTAAAAAATGCCCTTATGTGGCCAGCTAAGCTTGTCATTTCGAGCTTTCCTTGGCAGTCCATTCATTGGCTTGCCTTCTTTGTTCTTCTAAAAAACTGGCGAGTTGGGCTGACAGTGTGAATCCTGAAGCTGTGATAGAGGAGCCCCCATCCCTAGGGCCTGCGTATGCAGCTAAGAGCCTTTTTTTGGTTACTTTCTCCAAACAGATTTTTTCCTACCCCAGTTATCCACTATCCCACAAGAACTATTTTTCAGATGTGGCATTTTCCTTGACTGTTATTCCCAAAAACACTCCACCGAGGGGGGAAGCTGGTTCACACCTTTCGTAAATTGTCTGATTGATCAAGTCCATCAGTTGACCAATGACCTTTTGCTTTGGTTTTACTCCCAGGTGACAGGCACCTCCTGCTCTTCCTCTGTTCAGAGCAGTAGATCTCCTTCCTGCTCAGTGGCTGCACTCCCGAGTGATTCAGAGCAGAAGACTCTGCAATCTGTGTGTCATTTTTGTAAGGGGAGAATCCCAGCCAGACTTAGCTGAGAACACTTTACCAGGGTTCATACTTGTATTTTTGGTCAATAGTAGTACTAGAAACAGGCAAGTGAAACCAGACAGGGTGTAGCCCAGTTCAGGTTCCAGCTGACCAAAGCTAAAAAAAAAAAAAAAAGAAAAAAAATAACACCAAAAAAAACCCCTTTAACTTGTTTAAATTTCTGTCCCATTTGTAAGTCTGGCAGTAGTAGCTGCAGACACAGTTAGCCAGCTACCATAATCCTGCTAGGTCTGCCCCTGGCATGCACAGGCACATTCCAGGTTTAATGCACAAAGACTGTTCTGTCACCAAAGTCTTCCAAAGTACATTTACAGAAGAGACTGAAGGCTCAATTGTGGCCTAGGTACTAGATTTTACCTAAGTTACTCTGGTGTTGACAGCAATTTATGTCAGACTGCAGCTGAAAACTGGACCAGCAGCCCCCAGGGACCCCAGGATTAATATTCACTCTGAGTACTAGGCTGCACTGATGTCTCCTTGCTGCCTCCAGCACCTGCACCATGGCATGTGCTACCTTACTTAGAGACATGTCTACCCACACTGTGATCACTTTCTCACATGTCCATGTGGACCCAGCTCTGGCTTCTAAAACTGGCAAGGCCCCACGGAAAGAGGAGACAGCAGACTGATGCACATCTGCACCTCCAGCCCCCTTAGATCCCTGGAAGAGGAGATGCTTGTGTGAGCATGGGTGTCCAGTAAAAGTTTTATGCCCAGCAAGTAAATGGTCTGACAGAGTCTGAGGAGACACGAAGAACAGCATGTGCAGCATTACCTTTAAAGCTGCCACTGATGCCTTAAGCTTTAGCTTTCATGTTTTTCAGATTCTGTGCTGCCTAGTTCTGAGCCTCATATTAAGTGCTAGTAAGCTCCCTTCACAGAGTAGGTAGACCCCAAGAACTGGGGGAAAAGAGATAGGACAGATGTGAAGAAATTTACTTGGTACTGGTGGATAAAAACAGGTATCACAGGGAAAGAAGGGTGGAGAGCACAGCTAATTGAAGTCGAGCTGATTAAACCAGGAAATAATGTAAATTGAGCAAAGAAGAAGCAGAGAGGGAAAAGTGGAGAGAAAATAAATGTCATTGAGAGTAAGGAGGAAAGGGGTAGTAGGAGAAAAGGACTTCGGTGTATTAGATTGCAAAAAATAGCACCTTGAATGTTAAGGAAAAGTGAAAAGGGGAGAGAACGCCTATACACTGAAATCTTATTACACTTGAATACCACATATATTGCAGTTCTGATGGTCTCAATGGTTAAATGTGGATGTGACTACATTGCCTTTGAAATTTGGAAAGGTAACTACGTGGGGTTTAAGAATGTCTTGTGAATCAGTTGTAAGTTCTTGAAGGAAATAAGTAGCCTTATTTCAGAAGTAAGCTTCTTCAGAAGTAAGAAATAGCTGATTTAAAATGCTGGTTTTATTCACTGCAGGACAAAGATATCCCTAATTTTATTACAATAATAGCATCACTCATGCTAGAGCTGTGGTAAAAGTTGACATGATACCACTGCATTCTATTCTGTACAGGAGTTGTAAGTTGTCATTGGACTGAGTGGAGCCCTCTTTCTCTGCATCATTCAGTGCAACAAAGGGGAAGACTGACTATTTTTGTTTTTCTGGGGTTCTTCTGAATGATCTTCATCCAATAGTTTAACCAACTTCTGCAATATGGTGCTGTGAACTGCATTAAAGCAGTGTCCAGGGATCACAGAAGAATGCTGACTACAATGCATTTTACTTTGCTTATCTGCAGCTACCAAATACTTTGGATCCTGTCTCCAGCTGTGAAGTCCATGGTGACGTCTAGAGTTTGTTCAAAAACCCCACCAGGGCTCGTTGGTGACTGCACAAAGGGAGCCAATGGAGAATGGATAGCTCATCCACGTGCACTGTCCTTTCTGAGGAGCTTTTGGCTTATACAGGCAGGCAAGCAAGGTAGGCCCAGGATAAAGGACTGTAGAAATAGCTTCTTTTTCTACTTTGCTCTTTTAAAGCGATGGCAGCAAATAGTTGTATTCATTGACTTCACAGAGCTAGGGAGGTGTGGAAAACGTATGTTAGAGGAGGGAAGGGTGAGTCCAGGGGAGATCCATCACAATGGAAAGTGCAGATGTTGGAGTGCGAGGGAAGAGCACCAGTTATCATGAGAATATAAGGAGAAAGGAGGAGTGGGCAGAGACAAGAGGATGAATGGAGGGAAAGTCCCATAATTGTTTTTCTGACTGTTTAAGATTTGAAGGCATGTGGAGTGATCCACAGCTTCAGTGCCCTGACAAGGTGACTTAGCAGGTGAAGCAGAAACAGGAGGGTTCAAGGATGGTTCTGGAAAGTGAGCCTCAAGGCCAGGGCCTGGAGATGAGCAGCACTTGGGAACCACTTGCTTCTCAGGTGGTTCTTTTGTGAATTGTAATAAATAGTGAGAATAATTCGTGTAAATATAGAAAATAAGAGATTGTGACAAAAAGGCAAAGAAAGAAGAAATACCAAGGGCCTCCGAGGGTCCTTTGCAAAGACAAAAGAACTAATCATTAGCCAACAGCAACCACCCCACAGGGATGCAAATAAGACAACCATCTCNACAAATCTTGCACTTCTTCCCAACAGGCTGAATTTCTTTCCAAGAGGACCTCCTCAGTGGAAAATGAAGTTGAGTCATCAGTGCTTCAACTCTGCATTATAGAGGGGGGAAAATGCCTAGCAGTACTGACTCCCAGCTGGAGCTCTTTGTCTTCAGCATTTGTGGCCTGTGCCCAGCCTACAAAGTACTAACAGCCTCCTTTTCCTCTTCACAAAGGCTTGCCTGCTTACTTTTGAAGGGATGGGTAAGACTGGTCAGACTTGCTCAATTCTTGGCAAAGATTCATCCTTTGAAAGGCAGAGACCCAGCTCCTGTTGGTGCTATCATGATGTGATTTTTACAGCACTCTGCACAGCCTGGTGTTTCAAAGGCAGAGGCAGTGCCAGTGCCATGTTACTCTCTCACATCAATCTCCAACACTACCAAGAAATCGTGCTACCCTGCGGTAAAACAGATGGAAGAGCAGGATCCAGGCTGAGCTTGGTGCCACTGTTTATATCCATCCTAAAAGTTTGTGCCTGGGAGACTCAAGTCTGGAACAGCACCGTGACCAGGCATGCAAATCTCAGTCCCTCATTGCTTGGTGCAGGAACAGCAGGGCGTGAAGAAATGGGGATGCTGGCAGAGCTTGATGCAGCTTGGTGGGCTATGGTTGGTAGCCTCAGGCACATGGGCAGGGCTGTGGTTAGCTGGAGCCTGGCCCTTCTGCAGCATCTCTGGGCAGAGGTTGGTGATATGGGATTCTGGGCCATGAGCAAGGGCGGAAGAACCTGTTGGCAGGCAGGGACAGCCAAGGCTGTGGATACCTTTGGGGCACGGATAGAGCAGCCAGGGATCCAAGCCAAGCCCTGACTCTAAAAGAAATACTGTTTTGTTAAAAAGGAGCATGGCAGTGACAGTCTAGTACCTCCCTGCTTGTGGTCCCCAAGCAAGCCAGCCCTTGGTGCAATGTATTCCTCAAGCACACGGAAATAATTAACAAATGTTCCTTTGTATCTCAGCCAGCACTGGAGGTACCTAATTATGGACATTGTTTCTGTAAGAAACACCAAATAAATGTCCCTTTTCATTTCCAGAAGGGAGTCAAGAGCCATGAATACAAAAATCATCAGGCCCAGCAATGTGTTAGCATATGCAATTGTCCCTTACAGCTTTGTGAACTGATGCTAACTGGACTGGAGCCACTGGAGTTAAAACACTTGAGAGAAGAAACAGGTTTGTAACTGGAAGGAAAAGGAGAATTCTCTGTGCATGATTAGAAAACACTTTCGCCCAACATGATTATTTCAGTATGTACTAGGAGTCATGACACCTTTCAGGGAGACGTTGGCAGCTCTTTGAGAAGTCTAGTGATAAAAGTTCAAAAAACTATAAAAGCATAATTTTGCTAGACCTGACAAGCATGTTTGCATATTTTAAAGAAGCTCACAAAGAGAGAAGCTGAATCCCAAATATCCAACTCCCTATGAGTGTCTTTATATGCAGTGCTTCCACCAGGATAGCAGAGATATGAAAATACGCCATACAGGATGAATGCTGTAATCAAATCCACTTTAAATTGATATGTTTGAAAAACCACCAGAAGTCACTGGGCCTGATGAGAATGAGAAACATCAATATCAAAATGTGACTGATTAAAATATTATTTGTTAGACTTGGTTTCTTTTTTTCCTGAAGAGAGTATCAGAGAAGGAACTAAAATTTATATGATAAGCCTTGAAAGTCTGCCTAAAGAAAAAGAAAAGAGCAACTACTGGAAGGCCAGGTTTTTCCCAAATGCCACAACTCGTACAGACACACAGACAAACCCATATATCTCCATCCATGGCTTTGATATCTACCAAGATTCATTCACATACATTTTCTTTATGGGGAGTAAGTTTCAACAGTGCAGAGTTTATACCCCTGTTGGAATTGTTTAGTCCACTCACTAATGTGAGTGAGGACATCAGGGACTGCTGCTCTGGAAAGACATCAGAATACAGTGCCAGAGTTCTTTCTTAGACAAGTTCTTTCTTTTCTTGGCCTTACATAAATATAGTCTAATGCACGCCCAAATCCTTACATAAATCTTGTCCAAAAGACTTCTAATCAGAAAAGAAAACAACACTATTTCTCACACTATAAAAAAGAAAATAAAAATGCACTCACAGAGTGGTATGGTGTCTGTTAAGAGAGTTCCCATTAAACAAGTGTTAGCTATTCAAAGAATTAACTGGAATGGGGTGGTAAGTTAGCATCTGTTCCTTGTCATTGAACTCGGGGCTATAGCAAGGAACAAAGAAAGAAGTGAGTTATAAAAATTTTTAGCAGGAAAATGAAAAGAAATCACTGTCCTGTAGTCTGGATTATTTTCTTAGAAGAAATATCTGGGTCAAAATACCTATGGTTGCTTTTCCAGGTTGTCTCCCCACTGTTAGAACACATGAGTAGAAGAAGTTAAGAGGCACAAGATACAGACCAGAGAAGACTCTGCTTTTCTGGAACTGTTGTTTTGTAACAGCACATGTATTTGGCTAGATATATGCTTTTCACATTTTTAATGTATCCTTTTGCATTTTATTTGTGGCTAAGTGTAAGGTAAGAATTAATGCTGTTGTTTTAGCATGCATATTTCAAGTGGGTAAAAGCTGTCCCACAGCTTTGTGTGCCTGGGATGAATTGTTCTGTGTTTATTTGTGACCAAACCCAGAAGAATTATACACAAAATTACTTCTTTTTTACCCCCATTACAATGCATTAACTGTTTGCTAGGTGCTGACAGAGTCAGACCCTGGTAGCCCTTCTTTTGGTTTGTCACAAAGAGTGCAGGCTCTGAACCAACAAACAGAACGTGTTGGAACTGGTCAAAGAGGAACGTGGGTGCCAGTGATGAGGAAGTGACAGAATTCACATTTCCTTGGGACTAGAAAGGGGCAATACTACAGTAAAAGTCAACAGGATTTCAGGAGGACAAATTTCAGTTATCCAGAGAGTCATTAGGCAACATTTCCTGGAAGGCTGACCCAAGGAAAAAAAAGGGAATTTAAAAAGAAATCATGTACCATGAAAGAAATTATATTAAAGGTGCAACTGCAAACTGTCCAGGTGCAGGCGATGGTCAGGAAGCAGAGTAAGTGACCAACTTGGTTATATCCCTTTGATCCTTAACAGGGGAGGAAATTATGCAGGAAGTAGAAACTGTATCGGAGTACTAAAGATTATTTTCAACAGCGCACAAGAGCAACTCCAGATAGACCAGTGAGATGATAGTTCTGGCAACTATTGCTTGTGAAATCCTTCTGTCAGTGCATTAATAATAGGAAAAACAGAGTTAATGAACTACTCAATGGAAGAGTAATTATTATCAAATGACATTGAAAGATAACTCATTTAATGTATTTTTGCTGAAATGTGACTAACAGTTAAGATCCATAGCAAAGGAATGGATCTATCCACAGTGGTGTTTTCTTTAACAGTCTAGAAGATGGAATAGAAGGATTTCTGTGAGACTGAGGGGGAACGTAAATAAGTTAGATCAGAAATAAAAATTATCTCTACTGAAATGGTCTGTGGGAAAAATATTCTTTCAACAGGGACTAATGCAAAATAGCGCATTTTGGCGAGGGGGTTGCAGAACTAATCAGTTTAAAAAACTCAGGATAAGGAACTGTGACGTAGAAATAAGTACAAAACTTTTAATGGAATCAACAAAAGCAAATTGTTGCTGAAATGAAAAAATACAGTACAGATACAGGTGTATAATCTTGTCTGGGTTTTGAAAGACAGGTGTCTGCCAGGGAAAGCTGGAGCTTCCCTTGGAATGGAGCCTGTAAACCCACTCCCTTCCAAAGCATGATAATTTTGTCATTAAGGGCTTTCAGGCAAAGATTTGGGAATAGGAATAGCAGTTCTTT
>VYZR01008089.1:4571-25380 GCA_013400675.1 Oxylabes madagascariensis
TATCAGCAGTGCTAAAACAAAAGCACAGGTAGATATCTTTCCTGTTTTACATCTAAAACCTGTTTTAAGATAGGATTTGCTTATGTTATTAATCTGTAAAAGTTCTTTTAACACAAGACCAAGTCATACATAAGAATTATACACACTTAGTATTTATAGACAAACATGCAGTCTCCTGTATGCTTTGACAAAGCAAAGGTGAAAACTATAAAGGTTAGCTTAACTTTGTCTTGTAAATAAAAAACTACAGATAATACTAAATTTTCTTTTTTTTGGCGAAACTAAATGCTCCGTTTAGAGGAATTATCAGCAAGACTGAACCATACCTGGGGTGAAAGTATCTTACAGCATACTCACAATTACTTCAAAAATAGCAAGCATTTAATTTGGGTTAAGAACTCAGTCTTCCTCTCATCTAGTAAGAACATATTTTATGGGAATCCTAGGGCTTCAAGTGTCTGATCAGTTTTTCAGTGTTGTCAATTTACAGGCAAAACCCTGATACAAGGCATTTACAGTCCGATCTACTCATTCACCCAGCTGCGTATTTCAGAAGAGAATTCAGTAAAGGACAGACATTAATTTTAGATGCACTTCAAAAGGATGAGATCAGCTGGAGTCAGATAAGCAAGCAGAGCTTTGATCCTCCTCTAAACTTTGTTTGAACTTCCCCTCAAACCAAAATGCAGCAGTATGTGCTGGGACACCAAGTCTCCCAGAGCTTCACCACTGAAGATAAAGGAAGCTGATATCTGCACCACTAAATGCAAATCAGTCTTTCCCAGAAAAGCACCGTGGTAGGTCTCATGAACCATTTAAATAATCCTGCTTTAGCACACTATAAAGCACAGAGGACACATTTCAGGCATATTAATGCTGTTGTTATATCATGCTCTTCTTGCACAAACTTCAAACTTTTTATAAACAAAATGCATGAAAGCCTTATGAGAACAATTCTTCATCTTTAATACATTGAAAAGAATGAACAGTTTCATGCTGTTTATCACAAAAGTAAATATTTATCTCTACTTTCTGGAGACAAAACCAAGACAAACAGTTTGCAAAGGATCGAGGCAAAGGTGAGCCCAAGTGCGAGAGATGAAGTTCAGACCTAGGATATGTGAGATCACAGCAGGCCACCAATTCTGATATACATCTCTCCACTAACTAAAGCAAGCAATAAATCTATTCTGATCCTTACTAGTAGCCAGCCACTACAGAACAAGATTTTTATAACCTATTTCTGTAATTTTGTGTGCACGTTTTGTGCTTTATAATCACAATGTCAGCTTCGATTCTATTCTCTTCCTTCTGCTCTAAATGCTTTTCTTCCTGTCCCAACAACTTCAGCAGCTATTTCAGGTCAGAATATCCGCTGGAAGAAATTGGGAAAGCTCCATGAAATCAGTGAGAGCATATTTAAGTGGTCCTAGAGAAATATATGCCATACAATTTTACTTTGCAATACAGAAGTTGCAAAAATAAACAAAAATTCCTGAGATTACTTTTTTCTTTCATCAAGTGATACCCATTACTAAATTCAAATCTGGAAACAGAAGCTTTCCTACACAGAATGAGCCAGCTGGACCTTCTCAGGGCTGAGAGGCTGGAATTACATCCTTTTTTCTTGTGCTTAGAAGTGTTAACATCTATCTCCTAAGATGCCTGCAGGAAAACATATTCTCACTTAACTGAAGGTTTTTCAAGTTGCTTTGATACACAAGAGTTTGACACAGATAAATAATATTCCAACAAAAAAACCCACCAGACTAAGGCTCCAGAGATCTAGATTTAGTTCCTAGACATCCAAAAGGCTTTCTGTATAACCTCATTAGCTTAACGGAACATTTTGTTGCCACAAGAGCTACTCTGGTAGCAGGTCAAATGTGAAAGCTTTATTGTTGATGACTTTTTCCTTTTATTTATGGAATTTTTTTTGAAAGTCAGACCTTTCTCTTGCTCTTAGCTGTATAAATACTTCGCTGTATTTTAAGTACAGTGTTGTAACAGGTGCTGTTGAAATAACAATGGCAGCCATAATTGTGAACAGAAATCAGTATTAAAAAAATATAAATCCACTCATACGTATACATAAGCTAATCCTTAGCACTTAACAGAGTATCCTAATATTTCATGTTCATTAACACATTTTATTATATTGTTTCCTGGTATAATAGACAGAGAAATCTTTCAAATAAACATGAGTTCACCTTAGGCCACATCTTCATGGTCCACTTGGCACTTAAGTTAATGGTTGGATTTAGTGATCTCAAGTGCCTTTTCTAACTTTAATGATTCTGTGGTTCTAAGCCCACGTATTTCATGATAATGTCAAGGTGAGATTCCTTTCTTCCACAGCCCAGTTGATGGCATGGATGTTTAAGCTACTTGCCAATCAGCTCCTAAAGCATTGCTATTTACAGTGCAATGTTGTACAGTACACAGCCACAGTTTTCGGTTTTCCTCCAACAAAGAGTGATGGTTTCAAGATATACCAACAAGCAGCCCAGCCATGTAACAGAAAGACAGAAAAACAACTGGAACCAGAACAAGTGGTACTGTGGTTATTTATAATAACAATTCTTGGTTTTGCCTTTTGTGTGAGCTGGCACAGACAGGACGCAGGAACAACCACAAAACCACAGATGAAATGCAATATTAAATTTATACCTGGCCAACCAGGGGAGCCCTGAAGCAGCACCTGGGCAGGGGAGGGGACACAGCTGGCGATGCAGACACTGCAGAGCTCAGTCCGTGCCAGAGGATCACCCAGCCTACTGTACTGCAGGGGTTTGCACAGGCATAATTTACCACTCTGCTTTGGTCTTCGCAGCAACAGGGCAGGGATCTCAAGCATGTTTGATACTGTGCCTCTGTCACAGGCCTATGTTATCTAAACACAGATGTTCGACTTGTTCAACACAGAAGGCCAAAAAATTACCAGTATGATATGTGGGTTTTGACACCTGAACTGCACATCACTTGACTGTGTTTACAGTTCTCCTCACCAACCTTCTGATTTTTTCCCAAACATTTCCTTTATCACCAGAATTCACTTAATTTCAAAACCTATTATTTAGGCATTCACTTCTATCTATGAACTCTGGCTGTGTTCATAGGTAAGTCTTCCTGAACCCTTATATGACCACATCAAATGCAAGCTATGGAAGGTTTGATGCTGTCTTAGAGCACATTGTTGAATTACAGGATCTTTGACCTTCCCCACAGTCCTATAATCCACAGTCCTATGAACCAATACTGCTATTATTTCAAGAAAGCTTTAATTAATTCCTTGAACTACATTTTTCTCTAAGTCTCTTAGGTTTGCTTTTCTTCATTCTCTGTCTCTATACACAAGCACAGACTGCTCCTCTTCTCTGTAAACAGCTCAGTAACATCATGTGAGCTTGTGAGAAAGGTGCCAGATCCTCATTAATGACAACCACAAAGTCTCCAAGGCAATGACTTAAAGTGTTGTGCCAAAGCACAGGATTTCACCAGCTCACAAGACCTGCAATTTACTGAATTATCTGCATTCCTGTATCACCTGACTGAAGCCTTCTCTGTTGTTGTAAGAACTCCAGCTGAGAAAGAAAATATGCTGCCGTCCACTGGAAGAATTATTTAATCATGAACAGTGAGACCATAAAATACATAAAATAATCTACAGTTTCATTCTGATCACAAGTATTAGAATTGAGTAAGCTCTTTCAAGGGCTTCATAGAAGTTTTAATTAAAGATAGTAATGTTATATGTCATTTTGATTGTAACAATGAGGGATCAGTTTGTGGTTGATTTTACAGCATAATTAGGCACCTTAGGGTAAAGTTGCAACACATATCATTTACCTTTGTGTGCCTCTACAAATAAAAATCATTGAAAACATAAATTTGATCTCATTCCTCTTTTATTGTTATTTTTCACCCCAGAAAAACTAGAAAACTTTGGCAAATGCTGACAAGAAATTATGAGAGTCCTCTAAGAAGTATTAAACAACACAGTACCCGCTGTAAATCCTGGAAGTCTTTAGCATTTAAACACCTATTTATTTTAATGCTAGATTTCAAGAAGGAATTTGGTATAAAATTTTATCTTTTAAACATCAAAGGATATTATCATTACAAAAATAACCTGTTTCTTTTTAAAGTACTCTGTGGAGTACTAATGGCACCCTACCATAGCAATATAAGAAACTGTCTGTATTTTTCTCTTTTAACTTCAAATTCCCCAAGCTCAGTAACACTACTGAGAACATTTTCACACTTAATGGTTCTAAGAAAATAACAAAATATGATTTCAGCTGAACACTACAACATTATTTTAACTGAAATGAAACTATTTTTTGAAAGCACTTTGGTCCTCTGAGGGTGATTTTTTTTTTATCCTGGATAAATATTGTAAGTAGAATCTGTATGCTATTGTGTATTGTTGCAATATGCATATACAGAGAAAGAAAATATTCCCATGCTGAGTGTTTTGGGTTTGCACAGCAAGGTTTTGGTAGCAGGTTAGTCTACCAGGGTGGCTTCTTTAAGACACTTCTAGAGAAGCTTTCTCACATCCTACAGCCAACACCAGCCAGCTTCAAGATGGACACGTCACTGGTCAAGCTGGACACGTCACTGGTCAAGCTGGAGTCAATCAGCGACAGCAGTAGCACCTTTGGGATTATGTATTTAAGAAATGCACAACAGCAACTACAGCAGGAGTGAAGAGCTGAATAGGAACGAGGAACAGCCCTGCAGACACCAAGGTCAGTGCAGAGGGAGGGGCAGGAGGTGCTCCAGGCGCCGTTGCAGAGATTCCCCTGCAGCCCCCAGTGCAGCCCATGGTGAGGCAGCCGTGGCCCTGCAGCCCATGGAGGTCCAGGATGGAGCAGAGATTCACCTGCAGCCCCTGGAGGATCCCACACTAGAGCAGGAGGATGGCTGAAGGAGGTGCGACTCCACAGGAAGCTGATGTTGGAGCAGGTTTGCTCGTAGGACTTATGAGCCCACAGGGGACCCACGCTGGGGCAGCCTGCCCCTGACGGGCTGCAGCCCAAGGGAAACACCCACTCTGGAGAGCTCATGGGGAACTACAGCCCATGGAAAGGACTCACGTTGGAGAAGTTCATTGAAAGCTGTCTCCTGTGGGAGGGACTCCACACTGGAGCAGGGGAGGAGTGTGAGGAGTCCTCCCTGTGAGGAGGAAAGAGCAGCAGAGATACATGTGTTGAACTGACCACAGCACCCATTCCACATCCCCCTGTGTAGCTCAGGGTGAGGAGGTTGAGAATTAGTGAGTAAAGTTGATGAAGGGAGAGGTAGGGTGAAGGTTTTATAAGATTTGGGTTTATTTCTCACTATCTTACTCTGTTATTAATTGGCAATCAAATAAATATCCCCCAAATTGGGCCTGTTTTGCCTGTGATGGTAATTGGTGACCAACTTCTCCTTGTCCTTATGTCAACCCATGAGCTTTTTGTTATATTCTCCCTCCCCCGGCCATCTGAGGAGAGCAGTGAGAGAGACTGGTGGGCACCTGGCATCAAGCCAGGGCAAACCCACCACAGAGACAGAGCAGTTTAGGAAACAGTACATGAGAAAGGTGAAATGCCTTAATGGACACTACTCAGTGGAAGAAAAAGCCATCCAGAATTCAAATAGCATTACGATATCACAGTGCTCTTTTTAATGCTTTGGTATTTGTAGTTCCTGCATTTATTAAATCATGCCAAAAGACTTAAAAAATTCTGTTATCTTTTAAAAATCTCTTTTCACTGTCTCAGTTTCAATGAGGAAAAATTTTATGCTTAACTAACAGCTTTCAGCCTATGAAGTAGAAGAATTTTTGCCCTTGTACCTAAGCCATGTCTTTTAGCTCAGAATGTTTGTACTGCAAGATCTAGTCCAAGTCCACTTCATTATTAACATAGGAAGATTACTTAAATTATTAAAAACCTAAACAGACACTATATTTTTTGCATAAGATACTTATAAGATCTTTAAAGAGACCAAAATACTTGAACTTCAGCAGAACCTGACAGCATGATCAATTTGAGTCTTAGAAAATCACCTTCTTAATCTCTTCGTTTCCAAGCAAACTGGAGATAATAATATCACCTCCTTCAAAAGAGTGAGTATCTAAAGATTAGTTAAGCATTACATAATTCATCACATTTGGTACATTAAAATTATTTCCCAGTTCCTTTGATGATTTATGCTTCCTACCTGGCGCCACGTGTTCCCGCAGTCAGATGTTATGTACATCTCTTCTTTATACTCAACCAGCTGGGACCCCAGGTTACCTGTCACAAAAGAAGAGAAAACAAGGGTTGAGTCCACATGAGCAAGACAGATTGGATCTAGTCCTGATGCCAGTCTGAGTAAGAAGTTTCCAGGTAAAGAACTAAAGACAGTTGAAGTAAGAGTAAGAACTAAAGGCAGTTGAACAGGCTCACTTCATTTCTTGTAGAACCAGCAAAATCCTTTAAAAACACATATGAACAATTTCAAAGTCCTCCTTTCCATTGCTAGGTTGTCCATAGGTGGAAGCAATTGATTCTAATATCAAAATGCAGAAGTCAGACCAACATTTAATTTTGTTGATGCATGCTGAAAAATTATTATGAAACAACATGTATTTAAGATGTAACTATGAAACATCTATACACTCAGAAGCTTTAACCTAAATCATATTCTGTAAAGTTATTCACATTGAACTCAAACTCTTAAAAAGAAATATTTTATCTTTAAGACTTGATGAAGTGGTAGCTAGGCTAGACTCTGGTGAAATATGCAACATGGAAAGAGGGGATAGGGCTTTTGAAAAAGAGTAAATACAAAAGAAGTGAAAGCAGAATTATTTGATTAACGTAAATATTACCCAGAAAGTAACGGAATATTTTGACAAATAGCACTGAGGAGAATTCAGGTTCCTGCAAAGTTAACAGAAGTGTTAAACTTGGGGAAGACGACAGCAGATGCAGTCCCAAATGCAAAGATCTCCATCTTTTAAAATGCAGTATTTCAAATAGCAAATTATTAAACCACCAGGCAGTTTGGTGTTTTAGGGGAGAATCATTTATGGCACAATATCCCTTGTAAATTATATCCTCCTGGGGGTTTTGACTGAAATATATGGTTTACATGTTTTCACAGTAGAAATAAGATGAAAATTATCAGATCCTCTTAAGCAGAAGAGACAAGGGAAGAAAACACTTGAGATTAGAATAACACTATGAAATTTCACTTGTGCATTATATAAATAGCTGATTTTTAACCACTAAACCAGATCTGTTTATGCAGAATGTGCTTACAGGTGCTGAAAGGTTCCCAAGAGGAACAGCAGCGCCCATTGCCCAAAACACACCCTATTTAGACCATCAAGATTGCACGTGCTCCACTCTTTAATAGGATAACTCTACATCATAGATACATCCTAGACAGGATTGGAATATTCATATTGAATCAGGGAATTTACAGAAGTCAGTTAATTACTTTAAATTGCATCTAACAGTTCCTAAGATGCCACTTCTCGTTCTTAGGTTTTTCTTGGGTTTTCATCTTTCCAACACACTGCACACTCATTTATCAGCTAATTCAGCACAGATTTAGTTGGCCATAGAACATGTTGAGTTGGAAGGGACCCATCGAGATCACTGAGTCCAACTCTTGACCCTGCACAGGACACCCCAAGAATCACATCACGTGCCTGAGAGCATTGTCCAAATGCTTCTTGAACTCTGTCAGGCTTGGTGCTGTGACCCTTTGTGTGGGGATCCTGCTCCAAAGCTCAATCACCCTCTGGGTGAAAAACCTTTTCCTGATATCTAATCCATACCTCCCATGAATATAACCAAATGAAATAGTTCCAAAAGGAAAGCTTCACACATTAATTCAGTTATATTTTCTCTCCAAATACAGCTTTAAGATAAATCTGATCACTAGAAGGAGATATGAATGAGAAATCACCTTCTGAGGGCTGAAGGAAGAGAAGGAAGATTTGATTAACTGTGTATAAAAAATACATTTCTTTTGCTATTCTTACTTTTCTCTGTTATACTTTTCACGGCTATATCACCTGCAAATAGGCATATTTTTGTGCTTCTGCAGTTAATCACAGTATGTTTTCTATAGGACAGCCAGAAACAGATATATTTGCTTGCTAGAATCTAATATACTGCTGTCAGTCTACACTCTTCTTTACACAGATAACTTTAATGAATGCAGCGTTAGTTTTGCTCCTGAATAAATGCTGTTTATTCTACCTCTTTTCACCACTTACTGAATTCTACTTGCATGAGTAGGTCTTTATTTTGAGCATTGCTAGGGATCTGCACTTCAAAGAATTCAGTGGTAAATTGCCTTGCTAATGGAAAATTAGTCTGTAAACTAAACAGCACCTACTTGTGCTTCATTAAAAAGCCTTTTCTATCCAGCTGATTTAGTAATGATATTTGCAACAGCGTTGTAATTGCAGCTCTGTTAAAAGACAGACATGACTTCACCTGGTTCTGATTTTACCTTTACTGTCTTGGTAAAAGAGCAAAAGGAGTTAGTGGGCTCAGGTGTATTTACAGAGACTTTTCATTCTGCCTAAACAACAACTGATACCAACAGGAACAGAACCTGGGATACTGCTTTGGGGAAAAGGACTTCAGTGATGTTTGACCTTTGAAAACAGTCCATCCATGGGCCAAGGGTGGAAGCCCATAAGTGGTGCACGCAGGATCTGCTGATTGCTNGTAAGGAAAGATAAAACTTCTCAGTGCAGTTGGAGCTTGCTCTGTGTGTACTGCAGACCATGGCTTGCTGAAAAAGAGCATCAGTGGATTCAGAAAGAAAAAGCAGGCAAGGCCAAAAGAAGGAAAGCTGAAGCACCAGGGGAGACAGGCAGGCTCCTGAAAAGTGCAGTGGGAAGCACCCATGCAGCCAAATCTGAGACGTGACAGACAGAAGGAAATTTCCACAGGAACACATAGTGGTGCATAAGTTTTATAAACCACAGAAAAGTCACTCTGAAAGCTGCTAGCCTGAAAAAGTAGAACTGGAATAAAACCAAGGCCTTCAAAGGTCTAAGTGAACTCCCCCTCACTCTTATTAGCAAACCTTTTTATTTAACATGTGTGACACAAGAGTTTTGAGTACTCTCTAGTTAAAAAGTTACATTGTTTTAACTTTATTTTTCAATATGCTAATAAAAAAATAACTTCAAAGATTTGGAGCATTTTGTTCTTTTTGAGATTTAAAATAAAGTGCATAATTTTAGGCTCTAGCTACCTTGCAGAGTTCTGTGTTACTGGATAAGCCAGCTAACTCAACACAGGGTGTTGAGTGTTGTGTAATGGCACCCCATAAACCCCTTTACAACAGCTCCAATTCGTATCAAATGAAATGAAAAAAATCCTGACATTAATAACACTGCAAACAAGCAACTGCAAAGCCACAGCAGCACTCAAAGCAGAACTGAGAAATTCTGAACCTTTCCATGACATATCTGAGGAGAATTATAAGATATATTTGTGGTAAGTGTGGCAGTCAATAACATGTGAGCACAACTGATACAGTAATCAAGTGACACGAGAAGGTGAGAAAACAATTATGCTCAGCCCAAGACTGGAAGTCAGCAGTGTTTAAGTACCATTCCCACCATGTCCTGAAGTGTTTGGATTGTACCACAGCCCCCAAATATCAGTGTGCTACTATGCGTGGTGGGCCACACCAAAATCTGTGTTTCTTATTACAGCTGTAAATATCTGCAGTAACTCCTCAGGTGTGCCATCACAGCACAGAAACTTCTCTATCATTTTAGTGGGTCTGTGTTAGATCTCAAAATCCATCTGGGGAAACAAGTAAATGTAATCTAATAAACTGCAGGCAAGTCAGGTTCATACTGAAAAAGTTACTGCAACCATGTGCTGTTTTGGGCTGTTAATTTGCTTCACAGCACCTGGTACAGGGCTGTGTTTTGGACTTGTACTGAAAAGGGTGTTGATGACAATACAAAGGTGTTTTCAGTACTGCTGGGCAGTGCTTACACAGAGTCAAAGCCTTTTCTTCTCCTCACCCCACTCCACCAGTGAGGAGATGGGGGTGCACAAGGAATTGGAAATGGGCACAGCCAGAGTAACTGACCCCAGCTGACCTGGGGATATTCCAGACCATATGTCATCATGTTCAGCAATAAACTGGCAGAGAGGCTGATGCAGGGACAGGCTGGGCACCAGCTGGTTGGAGGTGAGCAACTGTTTTTATTTACATCACTTCTCTTTCTTGGGTTTCATTTCTCTCTGTCCTTTTTCATTTCACTACAATTTATTATTATTATTTTATTTCAGTTATTAAGCTGCTCTTACTTCAATCTATGAGTATCCTCACTTTTACCCTCCCAATTCTCTTCCCCCATTCTCTTGGAGGGGAAGTGAGACAGGAGCTGTGTGATGCTTAGTTGCTGGCTGGACTTAAACCCTGCCAAGGCTGTATTAGCCACAGCTACAAATGGTACCATTCTAATGTGACTTCTGATCTGAGTGCCCTGAAAACTCCTCTGAGACTTGACACAGAGTGTTTGCCATCCAGTTTCATGAAGTTTTGTTTGTAATACAGAAATTTCAAAAGCTTGTCTTACAATATTTTGTATTCTTTTTGAAACTAAATGACTCTCATGTGTGTGGCTTCTCCAATGCCCGGGGGATGATATACACCTGCATTGTCCTTAAACACTCTCCCAAAGGCTTTTGCCACCAACATAGCCAGGATACTGTGCTAGATGGACTGGGCCTGAGTTAGTTTTGCTCAGCTGTTATGTTCTGACACTGCTTCTATTCAGACAGCAAAAGGAAACATTTTGGCCTGAATTTTTCAGTTTTTGATTAAAAACAGTCATTTTTTTTATTTCCGCTACTTGCATTCTTAGAAACTTTTTCAAACTGTTTTGGGATACATGAAATCTTCTATTGCTTTTTCACTTGTCCTAAGTAAAAGCTGATTTTAAGTGACTGCATAAAATCAAGTGTTCCATCCTTGCAGGGGTGGCAGTACCAAAATCTAGAATACAGAGGCACTAACTACTGTTCAACATAGCTCTCCAAGCTTTTGTAATTCTGCACCTGACACTTTTGCAAACGGTAGCACAGGGTTGTGAAAGAAAGCAATGTTTTACTGTGATGTCTGGGCAAAAGAGTCAGGCGTTTTGGCAGGTTCTTGCTGGGTCACAAAAAATATGGAAGATTACTTCATTTAAAATTTATCATCAATTTACATGTTTTAAGTGCTAGTTATCGCTATGTTTACCCATATTTTGATATGTGACTTTGGACATGTTTACAGTAAGAAGAAATAATCCCCATATGCAAAGCTTAGATAATCCTTCTAATATGGAAAATCTTTTCCAGTCACTTAAATTTAGCATATAGGCAGACACCTACTCCAAAAAGAGAGATGTGCCTTGCCTGGATTACTGGTAATTAATACAGTTGTAAGATGCCTTCGGGCCATGCACAATAAGTTAAAATTTCATGGTTTACAATCTTGTAGTCACAGTATAGAACAAACATAAAACCAATTTGTATTTAAATCTCCCAGACACATTTTTGCCTGGCAAGCTGAAGATGTGTTTAGATGAGGGAGTGGGGAATCAGAATTGAGGCATGTTACCAAAATTTAAAGGAATTTCAGGACGTTCACTCCAAAATGTAGTGGGAAATGCTCAATCATCTCCCTGTTCCCTTATCCTCTTTTTTATAGAGGCATCCTAGTATGCTACTTCTGTGAGAAATGATAGAAATTCATCACAATGTATGCAATTATATTTGGACTTGATATGACAAAAAGTAAACAGAACTTTTCCAGTATTCCCTCAATTTGTGTGAATGTGCAGAATTTACTGCTTGCTTGATTTGCCATCTGGATTGGAAGCTATGTAGGCAATTATTGTAAACTAGCACCTGAAAAAGCAACACTTCTCTAAACATTTTTCTTAGAAAAGTCCTTAGCAAGTTTATAGTAAAAATTTACACATCAATTGACACACATTTCATAGCTGATGCTGTGAGAAATAGAAGTTGTTACCAAGATTAAAATGCACAAAAATCAAATGTAAATGCAAAATCCTATTGCATTTCTTAAAGCGAGCAAAGCAGTTATTTAAAATACCACTTCTGTATGCAGCCACAAAATTTAATATTCTGTCTGAACAATTTATATATAGACATAAGGTAAAAATATGCATTCCTGAGAACTGTTTATGCAAGTTTAACAGAGTGGGATTTTTTATTCATAAACATGAGTTTAAAAGGATGCAATTTTAACATCTTATTAAAGCTGTTAAATGTTCCCAACTTTCTAGGTGTTAATGCAGTTCACCATTTAATTAGTCCTTTTTTAAAATTAAAAAATTATTCAGTAGTCTCTGATCTCTGATTTTTCCAGTACTTTCCATATCAAAACTGTACTTAAATCACAGAATATCTTTTCCATTACCACAAGCAGTTGTGTTGACTAAGCTTCCTAGAAAGAAGCCAAAATCCACTTTTTAAAGGGATTTTTTTTTCTTTTTGATCGATAGGGTTCTTATGCTTAGAAAACATATTTCCAGTTCTTATCCACTTGCTTGCATCACTTGTTTCTACCCTGTGGTTACACTTCTAGGAAAAAAAATAATGTTCTTTATTGTCCTTTAGTTTTTCAGCTAATAGGAGTTTTCTTATAAATATTCTCTATTTCCATCAACGGCCAAAGAGGCCTTCTTAGCACCTGCTCACTGGTCCTGAAAATTATCAGAATTGTACATAGTCATATTAATAATGACACTGTACAGTATTTTGCTACAGTATTAAGACTTCCCTTTCTCTATTGGCAGTTATTTACCTATTTCACCCTGAGAATAATTTTGCTCTTTACAGCACAAGGCACTGATGATTCCTAGACATGCTGTGATCACCTGACATTCACGGACCTTTATCATCTTCAGTCATTTCCAGAAGATGTGCTCTCCCTAAATCTAACAGTAAAATTTCAATAGTGTGTGATGTGGCCCAAATAATCTGATTCCTGGATGTACTAAGAACCTAATACTTATGTTGATTTGTATAGGATTATCAGTTTCAAGGATCAGGCCAAAGGAAATTCAAGCTCACTCTATGCAAAGCATTTCTGATAAGAAGTGTGAGTTTACAAGGGTATCAGGTTTGCCAGATAAGACTGAACACATGCACTGAATCCAGATGACCTGGGCATACAAATAATGTAAATGCAAGTCAAAATCAGAGTTGATTCAGGTAATCTTTTGGCAAGGGGATGCAGTTGCTCTACAGTATTTTTAAGGCTCCAAAATAGATCCCTTTGCTCTGTTTTCAGCTACAGAAGCTTTTTTTCTACCAGAAAAAGGACACACTGCACTCTCTCGGGCAAATTTTTCCCAATTTCACACCACCCCTCCCAGCTTTTTAGGTAGCTAAAAGCAAGGTGGCTTGCAACTGAGCAAGGGTGCCTTCTACCATTCCCATTACATTACTGGTTGCCCCACAAGCCTGTCACATTTAATATATAAGTTCAGTTCTTCATGATATCAGGACGTATTCAAAACCACTCCCTCCTGATCACTTTGAGGAAAGCTGTTGACAAGTTCTCTACCTGGCAGAGTAAGACAATGTCACAGTGATAAAATGTCACCCCATTCTGGAACGGAATCAAGGACAAAATACACTTCTACAACCTGCCCTCCCTAATGTCGTCTCAGGGAACAGTGCACTTAAAAAACATCTGCAAACCCCAAACAAAAGAAAACAACCCAACATCTCAACAAATATCTCTTTAACACATCAGGTTATAGTCCAAAGAGAAAGAAAAATGAAATAGAAATAATGGAATCATTAAATCTCACGGCTTAATTTGCTACTGGGAGGCATTTAAGCATGATATGATGAGGCAAAAATTAAAAACCTACATTTTGAGTGCTTTCATGAAAAAAGAAGACATTTGAAATGGAAGATGTTTTTTGAAACATATTAATTCAGAAAGTTTGACCTGAACACACATTAGGAATCTATCTACAAGGGCACTGCATAAGTTCTTAGTCTCATTTGTACCAATAAAAACATAGCAGCATTTCATCAGGTAGGTCTGTCCCTTTCTCCTAAAGTAAAATACTTTAAACTCCCTTTACATCACAGAAAAACTTGAAGTCTTCAGTTATATTGAAGATTACCAGTACTAGTAGTTGTCATTCTCTTTAAACACCAAATATTCTCACCTTGACATTCTCAGGAAACTTTCAACTAAGTAAGCTGTTTGTCAGAGACTAGTGTAAGATAAAGTCATTATTCATTAAAAACAGATACACTTTTATGAAAAGAGAAGCCTACATGTGTGCATTTCACCTAAACATTATCCATAATATAAGAATAAAATAATACAATTTTAAAAAGCTGTTAGAATCCTAAACATTTAGACAATTTTGAAACAAAGGAACAAAATATTAAATAAAATGAATAGATGGATTACAAAGAAACAAAGCAAAACTGAGTTATGAGAATATTTTTCTTGATGAGTGCTCAACACTGCAATGTAATTTCCTTTATTAAATTCCACTTCATAGTGACATGATTCCATATGTAAGTTATAATGGAGAAGCCACAGCCAGCATTGTTCCCAACACAGCAACACATTTGCCTCTTTCAATTCATCTTGCTTCAAGCAGAAAGGAATTATTAAAAATTATAAGACAAATTATCTGTATCCAGGCTTAAAGAACAAAGGCTTGACCAGTGTTCCTATCAGTTTTCCTGGGTTAATCATGGTGCTGGAGGGCCTACACAGCACTTGCAGAGAAAAAGAGTGCAGGACATGTCCTTCAGCCAGCATCACACCTCCACAGCACACTAATGCGGAAGGAGGTACTGCACAGCACAGAACAGCATGATGTACCCAGGTGACTGATATAGATCTGTCTGAGAAGACACAACTCTGGGCCTTTCATTAACTTACATTGAATTGTTTGATCAAAAGATTCCATAAAAGATTATTTTGCAGAAAAGCCTGATTTTGGCATTGTTTGTTGCATGGTATTCTTACAAATCCAAAGACTACACCTACAAAGAACCCCTGCCACATTTCAGATCTTAAAAAGTAATGTCATGCACTTACCTGCCCCCATGATGAGCCCTGGTGCAGTGTCCTTGGTGTGCACTGTGCCTGACACGTAGGGATTGTCTGCCCACCGGAGATGCAGGTGAAGGTAACAATCAGGCTTGTGGGGGAAGAAGCAGAGAACAGGTTTTAAAAATCACTGCTACCAGTTATGCTCCTCCAATAAATGACAGCCCAGATAGGGAGCAGCTTCAGCAATGTATGTCTTCATAAAGAAAAAGAATGGCTGCTTCCCATGGAGCCAAATTCCAGCCTGAATTATCAATCTTCACTTCATAACAAGAATCTCTAGTGATGACTGCATAGTGTGCCACTGTCTCAACGAAAGGATTTCCAAACTCAAAGAAGTCAGCATTATTATATAATGCTTCTGACAGAATAATTGCTTAAAAATGTTAACAAACAGCAACAAATATTGCATGTCTGTTGGTCCCAGGTAAATGGTAAAATTACGATTAAAAACAACTGTTTGGGCTGAAATGCCTTTTTTAGTAAAAAAGTGGTATGAAAAATAGCATAATGACTTTAGGACACATCATGTCTCCTTATAAGCAATTTATTGCTTCTTGCCCATTGTACAGTGCACTCAAAGGTCACAGTGTTCCCAGCAATGTGACCAGGAGCTTTACCCAGAGCCAGCTGCCAGCACTGCCTGGGAGCTGCTGCCACTGCCATCAGTGGCACTCATCTCACTCATCCCACTCAGACGGGTCTGCACCAGACCCCGCAGGCTGGAACCTTGCAGCACAGCCCTGAACTCTTCAAAAGGGAACCAGCGGCTCCAGCCCTCCACTTCTGCCACGTGGAGAGGGAGTAAAGCTCTGGCAGTAGCAGGACTACAAGCACTTATTTTGCCCACCAATGCAGAGCTTTGAGTCCCCAGGAACAGAGAGTCAGAGAGAAAAATATAAGGTTTTCAGCACAGCCTTGCAAATAATAAAATACTATGGGCACTTGGGACATCTAAACAAACGGAAATAATATCCTCTTACAAAAAGAAAGGAATATTTTATGCAAATTACCGTGGTATTTATTTTCAAGCAACTGTCAGGAGTTCCCTTTAACAGGGAACCAAGGGTTACCTTGGTTTATTATAACACAAAAATATGAAGAGATGGAAAGATAAAAATTCATGGTAATCTCTGTTTGACTCATGATGTGCCCCATATATCCAGACACAAATGACTGTCATGATTATTCTGAACTGGGTTGTGTGGTTGGCACACAAGAAATGTGTCCTCTTTGTGTCAAAGTGATCTCAAATACAAAATGCAGTGCAACAGAAAGCCCTGACTACTCACTCTGCACAATGACTGGACTAAGAGCCTCATGCAATGCAAGTACGTTTGCCTGCTAGTTTGGCTGGTAAATTCAGCACAAAGCTCTCAGGCTGTTGGAAATACTGCACATCCTACCATGCAGATAATTCTTGCACACTTTAGAGGGAGGATACACCAAAAAGAGCCACTTACAGGTTTACAGTTGGTCGGTTTGCCATTCATATCAATGTCTGGAGGGTTTAGGAAATCCCAGTCACGGCCTTTGTTGTAGGTTATCAGAGTTGTAACTTTCCCATCAATTTTCTGGTTGGCCAAAAAGACTCCTTTTACACCTCTGACCTGAAGCATAGAGAGGAAGAGTTAACATCCAGCACATACACATTTTTTTCAACAAGGATTATCCCTGATTAGCTGCTCTTTTGTGGCGCTGAACTGTGTATCTCAGGCAGTTTCTCCTGGAAACTGAAAGGAAAGTGGATGATACCTTAAAAAAATGAGGAAGGGAAAAAGATAAGAGGAAAGGGAGAAAGGGGGAAGGCAAGGACAATTACAAACCGATTTTTATTTCTAAGTGTATTTTAAAAGGATATGCAGTTCTCTCCGTGTCAGAAGGCTAATCAAATTACATGTTTAATATAGCAAAATACAATAGTTTATATAGAAAAATATAAAAATTATGATACCATGGCCACACCATTAAAATTACACCTCTACATTTTCTTTAAATATGGACATCTTTAAAATGCTATTCTACAAATGATGTAAGCAACTTTTAACAAGTATCTAACTTTTACACTGTATTTCTGTGCCCATATTATATAAATATCACACAAATAGGTCACCATAACACAACATAGTATCATAACCTTTAAAATAACACTGAATAGGGAAGTACTCTTGTCCTTTGCAGAAAATAAATACAGGCAGATCATCTGAAGAAGAAATATTGAGGGCTGAAGCACCCTCTCAAGCATCTGAAATGCTTCCACACCCCAGTTAGCCACCCTTCATCTGTTTAACCTCTGGAGAAAAATTAATAACAAAAAAATGGCCCTCTTCTCTTCGGCTGTTATTTTATTTCATTTCAAAACAACCTGTATTAGAAAATTATTACAACTCAAAGGGTTAAAGCTAATTGGTATAATTTTAGAAGCAACCTGACAGTAATTATACCTTAATATGTTCAGTTCTAGCCCTAACATTTATGTTATTAACATATTAATGTGTACTCCACCCGAGGGCATGAGATAAGATCTTCTATTAAAAGTGAAGGTTTCCTTAAGAGTGCTCTTGTTTCCTTTCCCATTATTTATGAGATTTCCTGAATTTTTGAAAAATTCTGGACAACATTTATAAACTGATATACAATTCCAGCACAGTTCAGCTCGCTCATCTCCTTGGGTGCTGACTCTATAACAAAACTGAACCATTTATTACAGATAAATGCACAAGACAGACAGCTCTTTGAATGATCAGGAATATTTGCCTCCTGATAACATGATGCAGTTCTGAACTTTTATCTTTCATTTGAAATATTTACTGTTCCCTTCTTTTTCCAACTGCCACTTACTAATTCCATTTAACATTCATTTAGCAGAAGTCTTCATTGAAGATGAATAGAAGGCAACCCTAACCAGATTTGATACTCACTGTTTATAAATATGGGAAGGAGCTGATCCAAATCTACAGAGAATAAGAATGTTCTGCTGGTTATGGTAACAGTTTATATATATATAAAAAAAAATCTGTATAAACATTTAAATACTCTACTCTCTCACAAGCTCCTTTCTTAATCCTATGCTTTTGTGGTTGGGTTACTTATCCAGGATGCTGAAAGCTCAGAACCATCTCCAAGTCAAACATACCATAAAAATCAACTACTTTGCAGTGCAGGTGAGAAAAGGAAAGGAAGGGAAGAAAGGATGAACCTGCTTTCTTTACTTTAAAAGCATTTTAATCTTGCTGGGGATTTTTTACATAGTCTACCTTTGAGGCAGCTCAGCCAAGAAAAGCCTGGCAGTTCAAATATTTACGTGGGAAGGCAGACTTGGGGTAAAATTTCTGTGCATGTCTTTCTTCCAGTGAACACAATATTAAATATTTAAACAATAATTAGATCAGGGACTGCAACTGAGGTTTCCCTCTTCATTTGTGGATGGCAAAACCAGCTCTGCATCATGATTATTTTTGTTTCTCCTCTCTTTTCCCTCCCCACCCCCTCGTTTAATGAATATTTAATAATTCCATATAATCATCAAATGGGAGCCAGGCTAAAATTTTTCTCTATTCCCACCCCCATCTCTAATCTAACCAAGCTCTAGGGTAACTTCTCCTCTCTAGAATATGGAACGTAAGTGTTTGAATCTATCAAACATTGAAAGGTTATGAAAACATTTCTTCCAGTGTCTCAGTTAACTTCCCTCACTGCTGCTTGAAAAGATAAAAGCCGACCAGCACTTCACAGCCATTGTATTTTGAATGAAAGGCATAAACCCTGCCTGAAATAATAAATAGGTTTCAGGCATCTATCTTCAGAGCAAGTTCAGAAATACCATGTTTGGAGTGGTGCATTAGCCTAAAACCGAGTAACTAACACAAAATTATGGTGTGTAAAAAATGGCATCTTTAGAATATCCCACCCCCGCTGTAGCATTTTCCATTTCATTGGTCCTGTGGCCTATAAAAATACACACCTGACTCTGCTAATACTGGAAATGAAGTGTGTCAAATCTACCTCCTGGATGAAACTGTGATGCCAAGGCATCCAAATTCTTCTGTACATTCTGCTCCTTGACTCAGTTCCCTAATCTAAAATTGCGAGATAAGTATCTTTCTATCAAGAAAGGAAAAGATTCACCAAGAAAGGAAAAGAGTCACATTAATAATAAGTTGCTATGGAAAAGAAGACATTTCAACATTGTGCAGTGCTCAATTACTGTGATGAACAGTCCAGGAGCCACTCGAGACAGCTGAACGTGAGGAAATTCAAAGCACCTTTCCGCTGATTTTTTTGAACTTTGATCTTAGTTCTCAGAGTACCTGTATTCTTAAACAGTTCAGGGGATAGTTGCTCCTCATTACTCTTAGAAAAGCACTTTGTACCTTATAAAATTATTTTCTGAGATTTTCTGCTGTGACTTATATAATTGCTCCTTGTTACATTTCTGATATTCCATCCCAACAATATTCTGTCTAGCTGGTAGCAAGAAGCACAGTTCAGATGGCCCCGCAGTGTTTATTAGCAGCAGTTACTGAAATGCAGAAATTACTGCGATGTAATATATGTTTGTGACTAAAATTTAAATATATACAATTTGTTTGGGGAGAAAAGGAATTAAGAAAGTGTACTGCAACTTATGTACTTATCTACATAAGGAGTCACAGCAGGAACCAATGTAGAGGTATTACATTAATATCCCCATTCTGCAAATACGCCTATGTCAAATCTGTGACTCCTTCACACTGGCAGCACTTGATACAATTTCAAGGACATGCTCCTTGTATACAGTCATATAATTCAAGGGCATGTTACTTTTGGGCGGCCATTTAGTACTTAACCTTTTTTTTTCCTTCTCCTCTTTAAACAACTATTTGGACATTATTCCCTTTTACATGTGCAATGTGAGAAGGAATATGGTGCAAAAAAAGAAAGCCTATAAAAGAAAATGAATACAGACAGGCAGACATCTATTAAAAATTTTATAGCGGATATACAAGTAAAAGATGAAGTGGAGTCAGCAGAAGATAACAAAGATGAACAGTACAAATTCTAAGAAGAATTATACGCTGGCAGAAAGAGAAATTTTCCACCTCTGATTGTCTCTGTGCTGCACTGAAATTTCCCCTTCCCAAGATGAGATAATTGCATTAAAATGCCCGAAAAAGAAAACCCAGATTAGACAAAAATAATCCCATCCTCAAGGGCTGCAATATGTGTTTTATTTATTAGCAATTTTATACTGAGTAAACAACCCACACATTATGAACACTTGATCCCATTCTAGTAAACAAGATGAGTACTAATTATTTATCATGCAAGCTATCTAGAAGCCATTAGTGCTTTCCTATAAAGCAACTCAATTTCAAAAATAGCTTTAAAAAATTGAATTGTATGGCTCCATGTGTATTGTCCTTATCGTGTACAATTCCTTCTAAATGTAACCCTACAAATTGATCCAGCACACAATAAACTATGATTGCATTGTCTAATATGCCCTCAGTAACATTGGGAAATTATGAAACAATCAGTGTAACCGAATTAAGTTAATAATTATTGTAGACAAAAGGATAGCCAGGGGTAGCATCTCTGTACAACTTATCTGAAATTACATGCTACAGGTGAGGCAAGGAGTAGAGATTGCACCTGACTGCCTTTTAGCTTTGCTTGGTCACAGGGG